>NW_022045938.1:0-39584 GCF_001654015.2 Drosophila navojoa
AAATAAAAAAAAAAAAAAAAAAAAAAAAAAAAACAAATAAGAAAAAAAAATAAAATTATACAATTTTAAAAATAAATAAGAGCAAAAAAATGACTAAATAGTTATAACTTTGTTTGATAATTTAATTTAGTATTTATTTTAATTTCCTTGGATATTTATTTAATTTATTACGAATATTAATAATATAATATAAATATTTCCATTTTATTGGGTTTTATTACCTTTGAACATTTACTCAATTCATTTAAGTATAATTTATATATGATATCGTAATGAAATGAATTGGTCATGAATTAGTTCTGAAAAATATATTTAATTAAATAGTTTTTATTTTTGTTTATCGTCCAAACGGACAGACTGTAAAGACAATTACACACTAAAAAAATGAAAGAAAATAAATAAATAAAATAAAAATATAAATTGGTTCATAATATTTCATAAATATTTTTAAAGTTATATTTTATAGTTAGTTTTTACTTTTATTTATTATTATTATATTTTTTACAACTATAACTTATAAATCAATTTGTATAGTAGCTGTATATATTTTTATATATATTCTTTCTTCATTCAGTTTATTATCGTAATTTTTTTCTTTTTATTTTATAGGCAACAACTGGTTGCAGAATAAATATTATAAATATCATAAGCTACTCCCCTTCAATATATTGCCACTGAATCAATCAAATGCAGTCCACTTTGAGCTGGTGCAAGATGCAATTTTTGGCAAATCCATTGACTGCATTCTCCGAGTGCATATGTGAGCACACTCTACAGATTTAGAGCATAACGCTTATCATGTCCAGCATACTGTGTGCACAGCCAGCCACGTAATCGGCACAGTTTAGATTGCGCGTGCCGCGCTCCGATGCCGCATAGAGGCTGTCCACGTGCTGGAGTCGCTGCTCGGCGGCGCTAGTTGTTGGCCTGTGAAAGGCGTGAGGCCACTAATTAGATCTGGAATTGTGTCCGAGCGATGGCTGGGGTCACTCCATAAAAGTGCCCCCTCAAAACTTACATGAATAGAATTTTGAATATGCTGCCCAATAGGCCGTTGTGGGCATCCAGCGGCGCGGCGCTCACCTCGCAGATGGTGCGCAGCAAACAGGCGCTGCCATTGTAGCCATACTGACCCAAATAGCTAACAATCGCTCTGTAGAAGTCGTGACGTGTAAACCGGGGCGGTGCCGCAATCGAACGTTTCTCCAGGTTATCAGCGGTGCGTCCATCTATGGGCGTTACATCGCTGCCGACGCCGAGGAAACTCTCGTCCAGATCCCACTTTAAGTTAAAAAGCATTAGGGCAGCCCAGCGGGAATTCAAGCACTGCTCACTTACCCTATCGATCCACTCATGGTACGAATTATTCGACGGCAGGCCGTAGTTCGACTCAAAATTGAAGGCCATATAAACATTGCGATACGTCAGATCCAATGGAATTGCCACAGCAGCTAAAAACTGAATGACGAATGAAGTTTTTATTTTGTAATTAGGTTTTTTGTTTCTTTTCTTATATTTGGATTGAAGTCAACTTTGCTTACACCTATTGAGGCACCGCGTGGAAAGAAAAAGAAGGCCTCAGCTTGCTGAATAGACAGCAAAATTAGAATGATTCCCACTGAGAGGCTGCGAAGCTTAGAACTCATCTCGCTGAATGCGCTAAGTGAACTGTTTGCAGTTTCCAGTTGCAGCTAGCAAAGAAGTTGCGAAAATGTTCTAAAGAACAGCCTAAATGGGTTAGATATGGCGGCAAAATATTATAGGGTATAGTTTTATTTTAAGAAAAAGTGAGAAAGCTATCTCGAATAATAATTTTCCACAAATGTAAATAAAGTATAAAATTCAATGGTTTTAGGTTTTTAAAATATTTATAAAAAAAAAAAAACACCATTAACAACATTATTTTTTTTTTAAATAATTAAATATTAAATTATAGATTTTTAAATACATAATAACAATAAAAAAAAAACAAAATTAAAAAAAAATGTAAAGTAAAAATATAATAATAAAAAACTAAGAAAAATAGCAAAATAAAAAAAAATTAAATAAAAATATGAAAAATATTTATTAATGGAAATACATTTTTAAATCAAATTAAAAAATTTATTTTTTTTCTTTATTTTTATAAAGTGTATTTTAATAGCTCCATTTTGTAAAAATATTAGTAAAAAAAAACCTATATGTATCATAAAATCTGTATACTAAAATATATTATTCAAATATACATTCTGCGCGTAAAAACAGGAATTTTTAAAAATTAAATTTCATACGAAACATTTTGTTGTAAATAAAAATTGTCTGAAAGAAATTAAATATTACAAAATGTTTAAAAAGTAAAAATTGATTCCTATTAATCTAACATATTTAAAATTAAAAATGTTGTTCTACAAATATTTGTTATAATAAAAGCTCATTTAGCATTAAACAAACTCCACTCAAATATGTCAATTTAATTCATGAAATTTTCACTCAAAATTTGCTGTCTAGACTTTAAATTATGAATGAATTTTCGGTATAACTCAATAGTCAGGCAAGAAATGCAAAGAACTCAGCTCTAACTGGAATATGCAAGTTTTCACAGCTTCTGCCTGAGTTGGCCGAATAACTTGGCCATGCAGCAGCAGCAGCAGCAGCAGCCGTAGCCCAGTCCCAGCAGAGTGAAAAGCGTCAATTGGTTGGCGCTAATTAATAGAATTTGTAGCATTTCTCTTCGCCCATAAAGTTGCAGCAAGAAAGTAGAACTTTTTCTTTTCATATATAGTATGGCGATTGAAATACCCTGTAGAAGTGGTAAATATATTTAGATAATTTATTTAGTCAAACAATTTATAAAAATAAAAACTCAAGAAATATTTCTTTATGAAATTTCATTGTCTACAAAGGCATCTGCTTTTTATATGTAAAAGATGTTTCGCACTTCAGTGCTTGTATAGGGCATCGCCAAGTCAGTCAATTCTGTTAGGTTTGTATCATTAATAAATGCTTTAGCTAGAATTTTAATATCTTTGTTCTTTTATTTATTTATTTTTTGATAAGCTGTGGGAATCAGTAACGCGCTGCTGGGCAAAGCATTAACAACGTGCGTCTTGTCTGAAGAGTTTTAATTAAAATATTATATATATAGATATATAAATAAAGTAAAGCATAATGAAAACGAGAGTATTGCTGAACGTGGGCACTTGTTTGTGTGTATTTATACTGAGCAATTTCTGCTCAGGTGAGACTGCCACCTATGGCAGAACGAAGAACGAGCGTACCAAGAGATCACCCATACCGTGGCTGATTTTCCCAGCAACGTCGCCCACGCGCATACAGGTGAGTGGAGAGCTGCAAATGTGATGAAGGTGTAATTAAATGGAGTCCGTTTGCCATTAGTTCATTGGCGGCATCGGTATACCGCTGGAGGATCTCGACTACGAGGCCGTTACGACGGGCTATGTGCTAAAGGCGGAGTACTGGCTGCCCGAAACGCCGGACTCGCTGCGTACGCCCACCGCCTTGCCCATTAATCAGGTGCCCACGCTGGGCTCGGTGGGTGCACGTCGACACCGACCCATGCTAGAGAACTTTCTGGCCGGCGTCGATGACCTGGGCAAGAGCACCAAGAAGCTCTTCTCCAGAACCAACAAAGTGCTCAGTAGTTATCGCTGGACGGTATATAAGGGCCTGGAGGGACTGGCCAAAAAGCTGGGCTACCAGGGCCGAATTTGCGTGCTGAAAAGCATTTGCGAGGTGGCCGAGGAACCATTTCACTTCAGCAATGGACTTCTCGCAGAGCTGCTGCACATATTGCTAACGTAAGTCGAGCTTTGGATTAATGTGGTGTGTGATGTGGGCTAACGCCTCCGTTTATTTACAGGCCCTCGGCCTCGGTGGATAAGTTGTCTGAGCACGCGGACAATGAGTACTACTATGCCGAGAAGGTGGGCCAGTCGGGCGCTGGATGCGATCGCGTCTTTAAGGAGTGCCAGCGCAGCTTGCTGCAGCACTTTAGCGAGCTACGTGATAATCTAGATAGTTTCGTATTTTAGACAATAAAGCAATTAAAGTGAAACCAAGTGAAGTTCTAGTTTATCTATATCATACGATATATACGCGATGATATATCGTATGTGAATATTAATTCAATTAACATAGTTTTGTATTTATAACTAAACAGTCTGAAATAGACTAATAGATTTTCTAAGAAATTCATTAACAATTCTAGGCAGGCTTCCCATATTACAAAACTCCAAGTTTTCGCTCAGTGTACTTTATGAAATCGTTTGAGTCTGTTTAGGCGCTAATTAACAGAACGCGATGTCTACTCTTATAGGAAAACTCACACATTCATATACTTATGTATGTAACTGAAATGAGCGCACACTGGCGTCCAAAATATTGTGACCAGTGTTGCTGAGCTTCAACGAAACTTGATTTGTTTTTGTGGCAATTTTTTTCCACTATCATTTGGCACTTTCGTTTTTCTTTTCGTCACTTTGTTTTCGATTAAGTAGAAAGTAAGTTACTTTCTTTTCCATTGATTCTAGTCGGTTGTCAAAGCTGAAACTGTGCGGACTGAATTTCGGGCCTATTCCAGAGAGATAATAATGATCCTTCTGCATTTGATATTGTCTTGTTTGACTGTGGCTGGTGCCTACAATCAGAACTTCTCCTCTGAGCTGCACAATGAAAGTGATTTGCTGGTGCGCAAGGCGCGCTGGCTGCCCCTCATCTATCCCAGATCCCATCCAGCCAGACTTAAGGTCGGTAAGCAGCAGCTGAGGCGAGTCATCAGGCTGTTAATCAATTTACTCGGCAGTTCATAGCGGGCTTTGGCATACCCGTGGACGATCTGAATATTGAGTCCATGACCACGGGCTATGTGTTGAAGGCGCAGTACTATTTGCCCAATCGAGCCAAGCAATTGCGCGTGAAGGATGTGCACGGCATCACCGAGCGACAGCTTCCGGATAATGCCACCCTATTCCAGCAGACGATGCAGAAAACCGACCAGGAGCTGGGCATACCCCCCAGCCTCATGGAGGAGACCGCCCATACTCTGAGTGGCTATCGCTGGGCCATCTACAAAAGTTTCGAGACCATGGCAATACGCATGAATCTCAATGGACGGCAGTGCGTCTTGAAGAGCATCTGTGAGAGCTCTGCAGCGCCCTTTGATGAGCGCAACGGCCTGCTGGGCGAGCTGCTGCACATACTGCTAACGTGAGTAGACAGAGAAAGAGAAAGAGAGAGTGAGAGGGGGAGGGCGAGAAGCTCTGCTTTGATTAATTGTGTGTGTTTGAAGTCCTTCCAGCTCAATAGATGCGCTGTCAGAGCATACGGATAACGATTATCTACATGCGGAGCGTTTGGGACATGCGGGCGCCAATTGTGATCAGGTCTATGCTAATTGTGCAAAGTCCCTTTTGGCACACTTTTCGGATGTGCATCATTTGGGCAGTGAATTTCTGAAGATATTGGGCTGAATGTTGTGGAAAATTTAATAAATATATGTACATATATTGAGAATCGATCGAGATTGTATTTTTGTATTAAATATATGTAAATTATGTTAATTTTTGGATGTTAAGCTGGTAAAGTAGATAAGTTTAGTTAGTTTGCTTAAGTTTGTGATTTATCAATTAATTGCTATGATTGATATGTTAAATTGTGTATTTAATTATTTGTTATTTATTTATTTATTTACTTAATTATTTAATTATTTAGTATTTATCTATCTACTTATTTACTTTTATTTTATTTTATTTATTTATTTATACATTTCTTTGTTTATTTATTTATTCACTTTTTTATTTATTTGATTATTTACTTATTCATTTATTTATTTATTTATTTTTTTTTTTTACTTATTTATTCACTTATTTATTTATTTGATTTTTTTTCTTGTTCATTTATTTATTTATTTATTCACATATTTATTTATTTGATTATGTGCTTATTTATTTATATTTATCTATTCATTTATTTATTTATTTATAAGTTCAAATATTATTATTAATATTTTAATTTTGATAGACAGAAACCCATATTAATAAAACAGAACTTAATTTATTATTAATTATAGCAAGTAATTGACATACATTAATTTAAGAAAATTTTAAGAAATATTTTAATATTTATCTATTCATTTATTTTTTTTATTTATATGTTTAATTTTTATTATTATTATTTTAATTTTGATTTAACAGAAAACCATATTAATAAAACATAACTTCATTTATTAATTATAACAATTAATTGACTTACATTAATTTAAGAAAATTTTAAGAAATAATTAGATATTTTTTCCGGTTTGAAAATCTGATTTATTTTCATTTATAAACATATATATATTTTCTTAGTTTTTTGAAAATTTATTGTTTACTGAGAAAAGAAATAAAAAAACTTCCTAATACTTTTCTTACCCTACAACATTTCGGCATTAAAAATCATTATAAAGATTTCTAGAATAATTTATTTAAGACTCCAGTGTCTATCAATTCCAATTCTAAATATTATCCAAGACGAATGGCTTCCCTCTGTCGGACACCCACATTGAAGGGCAAACAGTGATTAAGAAATTAGTACTTGAGACTTTTCATATTTACAAGACATCAAAAGATGCCTGAGAAAACAAGATTCGTAGCATTCTAAACATTTCCTCCTGCCGTCTGCCCCTCTGCTCCTCTGCCCCTCTGCCAACCTTAGTTCAGTGTCAAGCGTGAAATTTATGCAAATTCGTACATAATAACTCTTTTTGTATTCTATTTATGGTTTTATGTCGACTCCATATCCATCTGGCAGCTAGATCTGCAGCTCTTTCTCTACGCTCGGGTGGTCGCCTTTTCCACCTATCACAACGTACGCATCTTGCGGCGGGCAAACGCATTGTCTTTTAATTTAATAATTATAGCTGGGCTCACGGCCTGGCATTAGCTACTGGGACTTAAGACCCACCACCGGCCGATTGTCCGGCCCATTGTTGCTTAGCTTCTCTGCAGCAAATAGGCGTTTAAATGCAAATGTCGGCGCCGTAATTAATACGCATAATACGCACATTATGCTAATGCCGATGCCATAATGACTTGGCCCGAAAAAAACTCTACAGAAAACTTTGCCTACCAAAGACCAAAATATGCTTTTCACACTTGAAATGCAGTCGATGTTGTTGGGCCAGTGACTGGCACGAAGGGCAATCATATATTCGTCACTGTGTTGCATTGTTAATGTCTGTTACGAACTAATTAGCTTTGACAAAACACAGAAAACAACAGAGCTACTACTAAAGAGAGAGAGAGAGACTTAAGAAATTAGTAGACAAAGGGAATGAGTGAGGCTGGCATTGAGAGTCTTGGGCTGCCTCTGGCTTTGGGGTCTTGGGATCTGCGGGTCATCGTCTGTGACTTTCTCTAATGAAGTTCCCAGCGAGTGGCTTTTAATTTGTTAGTTTCTGTGGTACACTTGTGCATCATTTCGAATGATGACAACATATGATAAGAGCTGCATAGTTGACAGGAGTCGGCCCAGCTCCCACTCCATGCCCCAGCCCAAGCCAATGAATGTGGCTGCAGTTGACGGTTCGTAGGATCCGCCATAAACTAGAAACTACGCTCGAGATAATCGCAGCCAGATTTTGTTGCTCTTCTTGTTTTTGTTCTTCTTCATCTCTCTCTCCCTCTCTATTTTTTATTTATTTAGTGCAGCTTAATAGTTTCCACAATCCAAGCACCTTTCACAAGTTTCATGTTGTTGTGATTACCTTTAACCCTTGCCAGTTTGTTTTGGGGCAATAATTTTTATTTCCATTGCCTTTCTTTGGAAACAATTTGTAGCAACATGCAACTTAACGAAGTAATCAGTGTGTGTGTGTGTGTGTGTGTGAGTGGCTCTGCCACAGGAATAGAGTCTGTGGCACAGTCAGATGCTTATCCCGCCAGGTTGCGACAACTATTTTATGACCTTATATGCGAGTTTTTCCTGAGGGGAACCAAGCGGAACTTTTTGCTGTCTGCTCAGTGCCTGCTTTATATGGGTGCATGGCTATTTTTGGCAACACCTTTTATTTGCCTCTTGGCGAAAGTAGGTGCCCGTCTCGTTGCCAGTTGCCAGTTGCCAGTTGCTGGGCTTTTGTTTGCTCTTTTGGCAATCATTTTTGTGGGCCAGAGCTGAAAATGTAACAAATAGCTGTAGGTCGAGGTCGGGTCTTGAGACGAGGCAGTGCTGCCTGCCATCCATTCGTTCTACACACAAATTATCTGCACTAGTTTATGGACTCGACACGTTAGTTATGGCCGGCCCACAACTGACTAATTATGTGGCCGGGCGGGCAATCAAATGAGGCCAAGTCTTAAGGTTTCATTAAAAATTATTGTAAAACTGAGAATATTTCATGAATAATCTTAAAGCTGATGCTTAATAGGCGTAATGATTCGCCTTGCATTAATCTTGATTAAGTCATTAGCTATCGCAGGAAATATCTGGGAATATGTTAAGAACTTTATAACTAACATTAAACCATAAAATATCGCACGGATTCAACTTGTGACTACTTTTGTTTTACTGCAGCCCATTTATAGATGGCTATCTTTAACGGTTCATCAAACTCATTTTCCCATTGGAACTTTTGATTGCAGCCATTAAATTACGCAGCTTATCGAGATGTTTGTTTTCATGCTAATTCGAATTCAAAGATGTTCACTTGCCGATATGGCATAATTAATTGCGCATAATATACACATACAAATGCACACTTAACGTCTCACTGATTAAGTTGTATCAGTGGAGCGCATCAGTGGGAAACACCTGGCGCTCACCCCGCCGCCTCACCACTCCCCCGTTCGCGCATTGTCATCGTAAGGCCGCAAAATCTGATGATATTTTTGCATAATTTTGTGCTGCACTTTATTATTAGCGTATTTAAACAACGTGACTAAATTTACGTAGTGCCCGGAGGCACCGAAAATAACAATAGGAAATGCCAGAAAGAAAGGCGAGCAGTTAAATAATAATAGCCCACGTTGCAAACATACATACATATACACATATATACATACATATATATATGCAAAGTGGCGAGCAGACAATTTTCGCATGATAAATCGTTAAAAGAATATGAGAAAGCGCGAATTGTAACTGAAATAATACGCAGACATGGATATATGTGGACAACTGTGTGTGTGTGTCTGTGTATGTGTGTGCGTCTCACATGCTTCTCACCTGTTCTTTTGTTTATGCAAAAAAGCTATGCAAAATTGGCGCTACGTACGTGCCAAAGAATTTCATGGTCTGGCAACTTAATACAGGCAGCCGCTTTTGTAGCTCACTGTATCTCTTCTATCCGAAATATGCTGCCGTCGCAGCCCGTGCCTCAGCTTCATATTCATGAATACTCACACATGACTATGTGTGTGTGTGTGTGTGTGTGTACGGGTTCCATTCATCTTCTGTTTGTTTTTGAGCTGGCGCTCACGTGTAAATTTTCTCAAATAAATCATTAAAAGCTGCGCGCCACAGCCGAGCAGAGCTGGGCAGAGCCCTAGCAGAGCAGAGCAGAGCCCCAGCACATTGACATTGTCGTCGGAGGCGCCTCCGCTCTTTTGAAATGGACGCCTTTAATAATAATCAACGCGGGAGTGCTTATTGTAAGTGCTCAGGCGAGCCTGAGGCAAGCTCAACACACCTTCTCTCTCACTCTCATTCTCTCTCTCTCTCTCACATACAATCTCTTGGGGGCATCCTCTCTATTCATAGAATTGCACTTTGTATGCTCTATTCATAAAGCATACGCCCAGGCGCCTCGTCGTGCCATTGCACTCGACATTGTATGTGTGTGTGTGCATGTGTGTGTGTGTGTGTGTGTGTGTGTGTCTGTGTTTGCATGGGTTAGTTAGTGGCACTTTAGCGCTAAAGTTTATACATAAATTTGTCATTGGCATTCAGTTACCTGGCTGCGCATACTTCAGCGCATTTTCTAAGCACACGCAAACATTTGTCTACGCCTTTCTTTGGCTGCCCTCGCTCTTCATTCATATTCATCTCTATTTGAGTAACACACACACACACATACATACCTATATGCATGCATACATGCAATATTATATATTCAACTTATTGCTTTGACTTTTCACATTCACATTCACTCAGCTTGAATATGTCTTTTTAGGTTTTTAATTTTTCTGTACATATTTTTTATTTGCTGGAAGGTCTTTGGGGTTTAAAAGAGTGAGATTCTCTGGTGTTAGCTTTTCATAATTTATATACATATGTTGAATGATTTATTATGGAATGAGATCAGCCGATAATAGGAATATTTCAAAAAAACTAAATAACTAAATATATAGAACTATATACATCTATATATATAAATAATTTTGTTTTTTTTTTAAGTATTCCTATTATCGGTTTCTATATTATGAGTATTACTAGTACTATGATTTTTATTCTTTTTGATAATTAATATTATAAATATTATTATTATTATTATATTTATTAATTTTAATATTATATTTATTATTAATTTATTAATTATTAATTTTTATTTTTTATTTTGTTTAGTTAATGAAATATTTATATAGTCACTACATCGGTATAAAATATATATCATTTATATACCATACCATATTAGATAGGTATACGTGTATAATACTACGTATTATAGTAGCAACTGCCCTAATCTTATGTAGTTTCCTTCCCATTGAGCAGCGAGTCTCAATTTTTTGTACTATAAAGATTAATGACTATAAAATTCCTAGTTAGTAAAGAATTATCAAGCCGGAAATGGGTTTCACATAGGCTTTCACGCACTTTCTAAGAGGATTTGCTCAACTACTGTCAGCTACTGTCGCTGCACTCTTTGGAAATTGCAAATCCATTCTATAAGGCGTGAACAGAGTTGAAGCATAAAGAAGACTCGCAGAGACAGTCGCTTAGAGGATATTAATAATCGACATAAATTGTAAATTCGGTATTTGCTGAAAGAAACGAAAAAAACGAAAGGATGGGCATACAAAACGGCGGCGTTATCACCTTTTTGGGACAAACAACCCAGGAGGTCCTGCGGTGTCGAGGTCCTTAGATCCTGAGATCCTCGGCGCAGGCAAGTCAAAGAGAGGTAGGCGAATGCATGCCTAAATCCTCTGGCTTATGTGGGCTCGTTAAAATTTCATTCGTTTGCCTTTCATTAGCAAAGCTGTGGTATATTTCCCTAGAACAAACTCGTTCCAGGCCTCATTCAATGGCTGTTTCCCAGCTACGACGACGACGACGTCGGCGGCGGCGGCGGCGGCATGGAACTGATCTGGTTTAAATATTACAGTGGCTGCCGGCAGTTCAAAAGGATCGCCGCGACGAGCCTACAACACATTTTGATTAAGCATGAAGTCTCAGGTCCCTTTGTTTTTTCTCCGCATTAAAATTCTCAATTTATATCTGTTGCGAGCAGCCAGACAAGAACAGACAAGGGCAAGGCGCAGAGCACAGAGCGTAGAGTCATCATCAGCTGGAACTTGAGCAAACAGGGCTGGCTCAAGTGCTGGCGCATTAGGCACAGTCATTCCCTTGATTCGTCTGATCTCTGAGCAAACTCTTGACTATTTGTGGACCGGGTGTGAAGTGCCGCACATTTTTGGGAAAAGGTGGGCGATCATACCGATTCCAATTCGATTTGTGGTGCGGGCTTATACCCATCCATTCGTGTGTGTGTGTGAGAAGTGGGAGTGGCCTTCACATTTGAGGCGCCGGCAGTGCAACACTTGCTCCCTGATTGTGCAATAAAATTCAACAGCGCGTCTAGAAGGGGGCGTAGCCCTGGGCATTGCAAATTGCTCGACTGCCCTCGCCCATGGCCACAGCTGCGCCACATTCGCTGCGCTTTTCATTTCGTTTATTTATGTTCCTGTCGCGATGCGGTTTACGAGAAGGTGCCAACTCATCTGCAAGCATATGCAGTCCAGCAGCTAGTACTACCACTGCAAAGGAGCGGCGAGAGATCTCAATTTGTTAAGCAGCTGATGCCAGATGGCGGCGCTACAGTTGCAGCGAGAGAGCATCGCGTTAATAAGACTTTAACAGATTTCTTATAAATTATGTTCATATTAATGTCGAGGGTGTAGACGGATATAAAAACAGCGACATCTATTTATAAGAAATGTGTTAAGGGTGGAACGATGGGAACACATTGTCGAGCCTGTCAAAGATGTTTTAATAAAAAATGATTGCATGCAATGAAGTTAGATGAAAATTTGTTTAGAGAATGGCATCTTATATGGTAAGTTCTGGAAATGGAATGTAAATTATATAAAAATGGAATTTAAATATAAGTAAATAAATTTTGAGCTTAATAAAAGTAATTAAAATAAGTTGGCTAGAAGTTGCCTAGAGGATAGAAACAAGCGGTAAGGAAACTAGAAGGACAATAGTATTTAGAAGAAAGCTAGACGGCAGCTAAAAAGAAGCTAACAATGAGCTCCAAGACAGCTAAAAGAAAGCTTTATGCCTGCTAGAAAGAAGCTAGCACTGGGCTCATAGTTGGCTAGAAGTTAGCTAGAAGAAAGCTAGACGGCAGCTAGAAGAAAGCTATCCTTTCATTTTTTTTAGAAAATGAAAATTTTAAGTTTAAAAATTATACAAACAAATACAATCTATATAAAATATATAAAATATAAAATAATATAAATGTAGAGAGGGAAAAAAGTCTTAATAAAATATATAATAATAAATATATATAAATATACTAAATATATTCCCATAGCTGCTGCTCTAATAAATTAAATTAATACATTCATAAAATAAACTGTTTTATATTTTTAAAAGTATTTTAGGTATATTTTCAATGTATGTATATCTATTGTTAAATTAATTTTTTTTTTTGTCAATTATTTATTTTTTTTCTATATTATATTTTTATACTTCTAATGGATATTTTGTTTTTTATTTTTATTTTTATTTTTTAATCCATTTACTTTATTTTTTATTAATACTTTCAATGGATATGTTGCCATTATTAAAATACTTTTTTATCTTAAAATTTATTTATTCATTTATTTTATTTTTATCTTTATTTTTAATACTTTTAATGAATATATTTCCATTCTCAAATCGTTTTTTTTTTTTTTTAAATTAATATTTCTTACCTCTCTTTGACTTTTAATTAGTGTCTTATGTGGCTCATTGCTGCTCACTGCACCTCAAGCATTCAGCTGAGTCTTAAGCCTGATCCCGTGTCGGAAACACCCACAATCCACAGTGATGTAATAGGCTTATCAGATATGATATTAGCTGAAGCTGCAGCCGCACCCTCTGGGGCTCACTAACTGCTAGCCCACAATTTCAGGGGCATCTACATACATACACACACATACATACAAACATGTATCACGCGTGCCTGTTAAAGTTGCTCACTCCGCACATTCATCAGCATCAGGCGGAATCATTACCGGCATGTGTTACTTGAAACTTTTCGCTGGCTGCGCAATGTCAATGTCAGGCTATTATTATTTCACTCGCGTCTCGCGGGAAAATTATCGCCTGGGATTAGCCCGAATCGCTGCGCAGTGGAAAACTTGTAATGTTTGTCATAGCTCAACTAACCAAAACACTGCAAGACAAGAAAAGAAACGAAAATCGCCGACAAACATTTGTACAACACCTACAACGGAGTGGGCAGACAGGAAAACAACAGACGGCTCTAAACACATGTCGCGCGTCGGGCTTTCGCTTTCAAGGCTGCGGTGCGTCTTGATGATATATATTTAAATATTTAAACTCAAATATATATATGTATATACATATATCGTATGATAAGCAACATCCTGCTCCTACACACACTGATTGATGATGCTGGAACGGGGCTGGATCCTGGGCTGGGCAACAGATAAGAGACGTTTGCACAAACGCCCGAGGTGTTAGTTTCCACACCCGTTTCGCTGCGGTTCCAACTGGGGTGTGATATTTGACAGTTGCCTTTCATTTAAGTGATAAGAATTATTTACATTTCTCTTCAGCATATCTCTCTGGGTTTTTGCTGTTGTTTTTTTTTGTATTCCATGTGATTTCATTTCACCCTCACTCTCTCATATTTTTTCTCATTAAAAAGTTGAAGCCCAGCCGGAAAATTATTGCCATGTGCTGACGGCTTTTTTCTGTATTTTCTCTACAATTTTTTCGTTTCCTCATTTTTTTTGGTTTGTTTGCAAATAATTACCTCGAAATTCACATGCCGACGGACCGCCGCTTAAACCACTCAGCGAGGCGTTATGGAAAAAATTCATAAAAACCGCGTCGCCTGCATATTTTGGATGCTCTGCCCGGTTATCCCGGGTGCGGTGCGGTGCGGTGCGGGTGGCAGCCTTATATATTTTTGCATAAATCCTTTCACACACACACACACGCACACAGAGAGAGGGAGAGGGAACGAGAGGCTCTCATGTACAAAACACAAAGTGTAGCAAAGGATGTGCCAGCCGTTTGGCCATTGTTTGTTCCTGGCAATGAGCCGCACATTAAACCGTACATAATTAAGCTGTCGGGATTATTTTGATGTGTCACACGGCGACAGGCAGCTGATAGCCCGGCTCTGGGCATTAATTTAAGCCAACTTTTGTTTTGGAACTACCGAGTTGCTTGCATCCGCCTCTGCACTCTCGCCATGAGAGTCCAAGCAGCTGGGTCTTCTCGATAAATGTCAACCATTCTCTCGAAAATCAACAGGCTTCAAGGCTGTGGAGTTGAGCCGGCAATGGATATGCGAGCAGCACATTACGCATATCCAAATAGCTGCCCATCAGGCCAAGTCAGCTTTAATGCTGTTTGCATAGAATAATTATGGAGATAGGCCGGGAAGCAGGGCATAAAGCTAGAAGTGAAGGGAATATATGTGAAGCGATTTACTGTTTGCCAAGCAAGAGCAGAACCATCTCTGAAAGCAACTTCTTAAGCAGCTAATTAATAATTAATTATTAATAATATTTAATTTTAATTGCCAAATTACTTAAAAATAAGTTAAATTAAATGATTTATTTTTAAAATTATTACCAAAATTTCTTTTGCAATTCGAACAAATCAAATCATCATTGGCCGCTTTTGAAATAAGATTAGAAATTGTATTTAACAATATTTAAAAAATAAAAATTAATGTAAATTAAATTATTTGCCATTAAAATAAAATAAATGCATATTTAATATTTATATATATTTTGTGAATATATAAAAAATTCTAATAAATAATAATTCAAATTATTTTTATTATTATTATTTTATATTTACTGTATTTATTTTTGTTATTATTATTTGATACATCAAAAACATCAAATCGAAAAAACGAAATTCAGCTTAACAAATATTTTGTCATAAAAATAAACAAACAAAACATTTCAATAGAGAAAACACAACATTTGACTTAAGTTCCGAAATAGAAAATTGGAGAAAATCAAATCAACTTGAATGGCCGACACACGAGAGAAGCGAGTGTGTTATCTATATGGGCGCCGGAAATCGTCTAGTGCACATTTAAGTTTAATTTATGCGAGCGAACACTAGAGGGCGCTGCTTAGCATTTAAATGGTCGTCACATTTCCGCTCCGGTTCAGAGCGTCGTCTTATTGTCTGAGCAATCAGAGACTTGAGGTAAACACACAGAGCCCAAAGAGTTGCGCCTGGACTTGGCATTAACATTTAATTGGAAATCAAAGTGAGTGCAGGAGCCGAAAAAGCGAACCCATTTGAAATGCACATGCATTGTCCTGCATTTGCCCAGGGGCAGGTGCCGTTTGGCTTGGGCTGCGATTGCCATTAGCATTCACTCAAGTATTTTCGGGATCTCGGGTCAGCCCGAGTGGAGTCCAATGAAATTTAAATTACCTTCGAGCTGCAGCTGAGCTGAGCTGCGTATGAGCGTCAGTTCAATAGGTCGCGTCACACAGTCTGCGGTTCCTGCTATTTCTCTTTCCATATGGTAATCAAAGGGCGCAGCTGAAGGCTTCCCGCTGACGAGACGGAGCTAAGAATTTTTGGTATCTTATGTAAATTTGTGTTTGATGTGCAGCGGACAAAGAAATTATTTAATTTACGCGTCACTCGAAAGGCTTAGCCGACCGATACTCCATAGTGTATTCGCATTTATTTACACGCATGTTGAGCCTATCGGCTTTCTTCTGATTCTCTCATTTTTGTGGTTTCCACATAAATGCCAGCATAAATATCATTTAAGACTCCTTTGTGTGACATTATAAAAGCCAGTCGCTTGTTCATGGTTGATATTCGAGTTGTTGTTGCTGTTGTTGGGTGTGAAGAAGTTTTTCTTGAAAGTTGTGAAAAATTGTTATTGATTTCGTGCCTCATAGACAACGATTTCGATTTGGCTTAGGCCGGGGCCATAAAAACGTAGCCCTCGAACGACCTGGCGTAACAGTAGTCCCAGCACTGTCTTTATGAATATTAACACAGTTCTTAAGTCTATAAATTGTTTTTTACAAATTTTAGCAGCTTAACAGCTCGCGAAGAACACGCTATAAAATATTTGTTCTCTTCTGCTTGAATAAAGAAGCTTTTACATTCTTTTGTTGTTGGTGGCAATATTCTAAGGTATTTGCTTTTCAGAAGTGAGAATTATTCTGGTATTATTATGTTGCTAATAGACTAGGTAGTGTATTATTAAAATTTACTTTTAGGTTTAGCATAAATTTATTTTATATAGTTTCAATTTATTTTATAAGATAAAATATAAAAATAAAATAAATTATTAATATTATTTTTTATTATTATTAGTTTTACTATTTTTTTTATTTTTTTAATATAGTATTTTTATTATTAATAAATTTATTTCATTATTTTTTTAGCCTTCTGTTTTATTAGTCTTGTTCTTGATTTGAATTTTATTTTGAATTTATTTCTTTATTTATTGATATTATTACTTAATTAATTAATTTATTTATTGATTTATTTATTAATTAATTTATTTATTTATTTCATTATTTATTTACTAATTTCTTTCTTTCCTTATTTATTTTAAATTTATTTCTCTTCCACCTTTCATGGAACTTTGCCTGTCTTTGCAATACTTATTATGATTTTTTTATGCCCTGAACCCATTGTTTTTTCCAATTTCTTATTTTGCTTTTAATTTTATAACTTGATGAGCTGAGCAGAATTTATTTGAAAATATATATATATATATATTTTTAATATATATATAATTATTTTTCAATTGCTCAACCTTGACTATTTTATATTTATTTGTAATTTTAAATTTATTTCAAATTTATTTAATGTTTTCTAACTTGACTTACTCCATAGGAATAGTCGCTGCAATGTTTTTTATTTTTATTTTTTAAATTTATAATTTTGTTCTTCCAGAAATCCTGTTTATAATTCATCTATACATATAATTGTTTTGCAGTTGCAAGCCCTCGACTTAATCTTTGCTAAATGCCATTCACTTAACAACTGGACAATTACTTCGAGACACCCACTGACAGCTACTCATCATTCGTGGTTCGCATTGTAGCAATGACTCAGGAATCACTGCAATTAACAGCACAATTTTTTCTTAAACATAAAATTAAAACGAACAACAACAAAAAAATCACCTGTCCCTCGACTGGGGCAAACCTGCTTTAATTAATACATTTCTTTCTTTGCAGCGACAACGAACGTCGCATCATTTTTTATGGCTAGCCGACAGGTAGTTCAGCTCTCTCAAGGATGCTACGCCTATAAATAAAAGAAAAAGGAAAAAACTGTCTGACCGTTATTAAATACAGGTTTTAATGCACACTCAAGCGCTGGCACAAATTATAGGGTCCGCGCGAATGGAGGGAGGGAGGGAGGGAGGCGACACTGCAGTCCTTGTGCACAGCAGCCAGGATAATGCGTGAAGGCATTTCCAGATCCCGAGTCCGATCCAGAGCCCCGTCTCAGTCCCTGGCAGGTGCAATGCCAAACGAATGGGAAAGTGTTTTTCGCCCCAGCTTTTGCAATTAACTAGTCCAATGTTTGCTCAACTCGGGCACGTTTCGTGCGCGCGGGCAGCGCTTATCGCGCGCCGCCACGCCCACCGCTCGAATTGATAGTAAAGTGCATGAGGGTCATTTGGTAGTGGCTGCTGCAAAGCATTTTGGCTGCTGGCCAATTGGGAAAAATTCGAAAAAATCGAATAGAAATTGGAGGCAGCTTAACAGAGCTGCCGTCGAACGTACGAACGTACGTGGCACGCATTTGTTGGCCAAGTTAAATGCAGTCATGTGTGTGTGCGTGTGTGTGTGGATACCATTCAGCTGATAACGGCATGAATAATGTGCCGGTGCATTATTGCATTTGTCTTAGCTACACAGAGCTCGGCTGCCTGCCAGCCAAGCAGTGAGTGCATCGAGACCTGAGACGGCCCCAGATGCGGGTCATTGGCACAGTCGCTCGCTGGCTCACGTGGATTTGCTTCTTTGCCGTGGCTTTTAATTAAAAGAAACTTTAGTTTAGATAAGCGCGACTAGATACGCGCCGGTGCCGCTCTGTTGACAATATCGACATTTTGGAGCTCTGATTCTGACATTTTTTTTTGGGGGGCTGGAGGCATATGCTTAATATACATTATGTTATCATTGAAATACGACCGTATAATGTCTGTGCTGTGCCCCGACTCAGTTCAGTGCGAGCGACATTAATAATGTGATTTTTGATAGCAGGAACAGGTTGTGCTCCTCTATCAACGGCCAAACATGAGCTTTCCATATTAAATTTATGTTTGGGCGGCAACTTGATTGTTATTTTCGTTTCTACTAATCAGATTGATTATTTGGGTTGGAAGCGAAACAAAAACTATAACAACACAAAGATTTCATCGCAAAGAATTTCTTCTGAAATTTCACTCAATTATAGCAAACAGCAAGAAGCGTTAACGCCCACACGCAACGGCTAGCAAATGCCTAAAATCTATTACTCTCTTTGCCAAAAAAGAACGAAACCCGCATAGTTCCACCTGCCGGGCGCACAAGAATAACTGCAATTAAACTAATTGAATGCTCGTATTTGAATTTCAAATCACATGAAACATCTTTCGGCAATCATTTTTGATGGATGATGATACCCGAACGGCTGCAATGTCAAAGGATAACCCAACAAGACGTAGAGTAATGCCCATATATAACAGCAACAAAAAAAAAAAAAAAAAAAAAAAAAAAAAAAAAAAAAAAAAGAAGAAAGAAAACAAATATCGGCCTGCCTTGTCCGAGAGAAGAAAGACAGACAAAGATACAGAACAAACGAACAAAATCCAGGTGCATTTACAAATTTGACGCCGATGGCTTTCAAAAGCAAAAAAGGCCAGGCTAAAACAACAACAACAACAACAACAGCGAGCAGAGAAAGATGCACATTGCCAGATAAAATGATGATGATGATGGCGATGATGATGTTGGTCGACCACGAATGCGGTTCCAGAATGCACCTTGCAGCCCATAACAACCAGAACCAGTCTACAGAGTCCGAGCCCAGCTAATGATTTCAAATGCTAATCGTACGCGCAGCTACATACCTCCGGCACACGGGCACGCGTTTTATACCTGCATATGAGCGAAGGTAGCGGCGGACCCTAAGAGATACAGTTGCGGGTCGTGCGAGCATTGCTTCGCCTGAAAGGATGCAGGTGGAAACTGATTTTTTCAAGAAACAAAAGGCAACAAAGGGAAAGGGTCTTTGGTTTCTTGGAGTTGTGCGAGAGGCGTGCGAGGCAGTGTCATGCGAGCGCCAGGGCAGGAGCTTGATCAGCGAGGATTTAGCACTGTGATAATCAGATATATATGTATGTAGATCCATGTATATACCCGTTTTGCCAGATTTTTGCCCATTACTATAGACAGTTCTCTTCAGTTTATTAATTTGAATATATATAAGATAAAGGAACATGGAAGAAGACTTGAAATATGATCAGTTACTTTATATTTATATATATCAAGCTGTCTTAGTTCGTTTACCAACACTATTACTATTACTGACTATGATTAGTTTGTAATTTTCTAATCTGTAATCTCTCTCTTTCATTTCACAACACTAAAACAGAAGCAACAGATCACATTCTATTATTGTCTTCTATTAGCTGCCTCAACGCACAACTTTGCCTAACACTCCCTCTCTAATACTTAGGCACTCATGCATAATGCAGCGCTGCACAACACTGGCTCATATTCATCAATACCAAATTTTGAGTATGCAAAAACTTTCTTATAGTTTTGCTCACACACACACACACACACGCATACACACTTCCGGCTTGGCTGGTGACTTTGACAGTTATATATTTGATATATACAGCTAGTTTGCCAACACAAATTTGGGAATTGCACAACACTAAAAGCTTTCACAAACTCACTTCATATCTCAATTGCAGCTTTTGACGCGCATTTTTAATGCCATTTGCGTGAATTTATGCATAAAATATGAATATGTCTCGGCAAAAAGTTTATTGAATACGTGTTTCCATTACCCCAGTAGTCAAATACCCTCTCCCTCTCCCTCTCTCTTTCTCTTAGTCTGACTCTCTCTCTGTCTTTCCGATTTTAGAGTCTTTCGCATGCGTTATAAATCACGCAAAGTTTTTTCGTGAACAGCGTCTGCAAGGCAGCAGAAGTTTTATGTCATCAAGTTTCGGGGCCCAAGCAAAGACTTTTCAACTTTAATTTTTGGGAAGCGATCATAGTTCAATGAGCAAATTGCACGTTGATTTGTTAGACTTGAATGCAGAGCCCGTTATATTTGGCGGATTCTAAGTCTGTCACTCCGTCCGCACTTCGAGCTGGGCCTTTGTGCCGTGTGATTAATGAGCTAAGACCGCTAAAGAAACTTTACCTTGAGCGCATAAAACTCAACGCAGCGCGAAAAAAGCAAAAAAAATATATATATGGAAGTCGCTAACTTTTCGTTTCTTTTCATTGCTTCACTTTGTATTCGTCCTCTCTCTCTCGTTTTTTTTTTTTTGCGTTCCTGTCGAAAGTTATTAAAATCAACGAACCGTTGTCGGAACCTTTCTGAAAAGCGCCCAGCTATAATTAAGCGGCAGGCAAATAATTCTGAAGAAGTTCAATAAGAAATCAAATTTAATAGGCGTCTGCATTTGAAAACGAAAGCCTCGCGTGACAAATGTCATTTGAAATTGGATGCCTTCGAATGCCAGAGCATTTCAAATGCTAGTCGATTGGGCCAACGTATAATTTGCCAGCACGCAGCTCTTTCTGGGGGCCGTCCTAATCGCCGGTGAGAAGTACACACTGCTAACCGCACCGTAACCCTGCCGAACTAAACTGAACTGAACTGAACTGAACTGACAATTGTTTGTAATTATGGGCTTTACGAAAAAAAATCAAATAGCATTTCATGGCATTTAAATATAATTTGACTTTGTTTCGCCTGCTCAAGTACTGTGATTATCTATCTGAAACGTACATATGTATATTGTTGGCATTGCTAACGGCACTTCTACTTGTATATATACGCATGTTCTTCTTCTAGTTCAGCTTGGAGTAAACTCAATGGAATTGCTTCAAATTTGTTTCCAGTTTAAGGATTGTATATCAGATTAAAAAATTGGTTGTTTTCTACATAATTTCGTAGTAAAACTTTTATAAACGTTAAATTTATTTAATTTTGTCTTATATATTCATTGCTTTGTAATATGACTTTCTGTATATTATGTATATAATATAATACAAATATTTTAATTATTAAAAATATAATAAAAATATTAATTATTGTTTTATATATTTTTAAAAGATTTTCTATTTATAAAAAAATAATTTAATTTATATAAAATAATTTACGAATTTTATAAAGGTGTCTTTATTTTTTGTTAATTAATATGCGCATAATTTAAAAAAAAATATATTTATATATACATAAGCAAAAATACCTTTAAAATTGCATGAAGCACGATTACAACTAGGAAACAATTTCCATTAGGATATGAAGTTTCTGTGAAACCAAGTTATTTATATGTAAATTTATAATCTTGTTCAGCGTTCAGCGTTCAGCGTCTACAACGAATAAACTAAGAAATTTTCAATTATATTATAGCCAGCCAGTTGGTAAGCTCAGCCAGCATTGCAGTTGGCATTTCAGCAGCTGCTGGTAAAATGGGCAGCACTTCCTGCTAATGGCAACAAACTACATAATAATAATTGTCAATTGCCGACACGTACGATGATTACACATGTTATAAAGGCAGCTGGTAGTACAGGCAGCACAGCCAGCCAGACTGCATGTGTGTGTGAGGGAGAGAGAGAGAGTGAGAGGGAGAGCGAGTAGGAGCTGAAGCTATTCTAGCAGGCGAGGCCAGGGCAGAGCAGCGACTAATGTAATATGTGTAATATGTGAGACAGGCCCCTAAGTAGCCTTAAGGCTGGATAACAGGCATTATATGTGACACAGGCACACACACACGAACACACACATACACAGTTGCACCTCTACCGAGTGTTAGCGCGTCGTGTTGTCGTAATCCTCAATTAAATTTTATTCTAAAGCAATTTGGCAAAGTAGTTTTTCTTTGGTGCTCGCCAAAAGATAAGCAAACAGTGGAGGAGAAAGGAAATACGTTCTAATGGCATTTTGGGCATACGTAAACGCATTCGTTGTCAATTTTTGGTTATTGTTAAAATTGTCAGGGGCATGCTGTAAATAGCCCCGTAAACATGAGGATTAGCTGGGCGTTTTTGGCTTTGTCCTCTGCGCCGCTGTGCTGGCTGGACTCCTCTTGGCCGGGCTAAAAGTGTCACTCACTCGAAGACAAATATTGCACAATGGCCAACAAAACAAGGAAACGGAAATGCCGCAAGATTGGCCAGGCCAATAAAGGAATACTCAGACTTGTGTGTGAGTGTGTGTGTATTTGTAATCCTTGCCATGTTTCGTCTTGGCCTTTGTGCCAATATTTATGTGTCATTCACAATTGTATGCATGACATTGATGGCTGACAGCAGCAGCAGCAGCAGCAGAATTCGGGGCAGCAGGAGTCGGGGCAGCAGGAGTCGGGGCAGCATTCGAGGCAGCTACAAATCCAATTGCGCAGCTGTTTCGGCATTTCTTTGGCTCTAAGTAAATATGAAACAAATGTACACTGTGACTTTGCTTGTTTTCTTAGTTGTGCCGTAGGGAATTTCCGATAGCCAACGGCTCCTGTCGATCGTCTGTTGAGAAATTGTCGTGAAATTGGCTCACAATGGACGAGCGCATTGTCATGAGATTGCAATTGCTACGGCTGGCCATTGAGAATGCATTTGTGGCAGATTCTCGGCTAGATATTGCCACCTCTGCAGCCACAGGTAGCCCACAGTTGCCTAATGGGTGTATCTAATGTCTTGCGGAAGACTTTTGTGTACAGCGAGCAGGAAGTGCTGAGGACATCTGTAAGGAAGTATCCAGGAAACAAGTGGAATGGTGGCTCGAATCGTGTTAAGCTTAACTAATGATGCGGCGAAGAATTCTAGAATAGAATTTTATAAGAAAACTGGGTAATAAATTTGAAAGTTTTTAGCTGTGAGAATAGAAAAGGGAATGAAAGTGGAAAAGTGGAGAACATATTTAAAAATAATTAATAAGGAACAAGAGTTCTAACTGAACTCTAATTATTACAAATTTATTATAGACGAATATATATTTAGATATTCCAGTAAAGAGTATCGCAGATCTTAAATACTTTTTACTTCGATTTTTTTTAAGGACAAATAGTTCAAGAAATTAAGAAAAAACTTAAGTTCTGCAAACGTAGCTGAGAGCGTAAAAAGTCCTCTATCAATCAATTCAGAGATTTGTCTTTTATCTGAATTATATTATATTAAAATTTACAAAACATAACAAAGTAAATTGATCAAATTGAGGCACCTCAGACAAAAATATATTTATATATAATATCCAATATATAATTTATATACACTGTTTTCTATATAAAGAACAAACATTGCATATCTAAATCCATTTATATATTCCATATTCATATATCCAGTCCAATTGCCAGTCCATCTGCCAGTGCCTTACCACCAAAAATGTAATACTCTATAAATTCACATATCTCACCCCTCGCCCATTCAACGATTTACTTCACTTTTGTCTCTAAAGCAAACACAGTTTTAACAACACTTTATGGCCAACATGCAGTAGATCTAGCTGTATTTTTTGACTTCCTCTAAAATATGGTATATGTTGGCATTTTTGTTTTGTTTTATCACTCGAAACGTTCGAAACGCTGTGAGTGAAATTCGTGTTGACTCGGCGACAAATCGTTGCTAACTCGAGCGTCAAGCCACAGCAAACACGGTCAGAACTAAAAACTCTGCACGACAAAAAAAAAAGAGAAAAGGGAAATAGTAGAGAAATCAGAGCGTTTCATAGCTGGAGCCATTTCATTGACGTTAATAAATGACCGGAAGGACATTGTATGGCATTGCCATGGCGTGGCAATAAACAAACGAAACAACAGCAGAGGCAGGAGCAGAGGCAGAGGCAGAGGCAGTGGAAAAAAAGAACTGCATGTCCTGCAGTCGCAGAGGATGGTCCAGCTTCACGGACCCAGGTCCTGTTGCATTTTTGGTCAGCCGGAAGTTTACTGCAGCGTCGCACCCTTTTTGCTTTGGCTCGCTTGCTTTTCTCTTTTTGTTTGTCCAGTTTTTTTTTTTTTGTGTATATGAATTGAAAATGTTGCGAGTGGTTATATAGGTTTTATGAGAAGGCATGTAACAGGCTAAAGAGAACAAGGTATTTTTTTTTTAGTAACAGCAGAGTTATGAGAAACTATATAACTAATATAAGACATTAAAATTGATTTTTAAACTCTTTATCAAGCATATATTAAAATAAACTAGAGAATAACATATATAGCTTAACGCTTATATAATATTATATATTAGTCTCTTGATAAACTCAAAATTAATTTTTTAATAAATATATATGATCAAAATTTAATTGGCAAATTAATTTAGAATTTAGCTAGAGGCTAATATATATCACATAAAATAGGATATAGGATTACAAGTTGATCAATAAATTAATTTCGAATTTACCTGGACTCTAATATAAAAAGGAATTAAGTATTCCACTCAAAGATTGGCTCTCTCACAAAGCAGACTGGGTATCTCTTAGTCGTTCAATCAAGTCCACTAACGTCATCCTTTTTATGCCATTGGTATTTGCTTGTTGGCAAATTTTTCACAGACTAACGCGCAGCAGCTGGTGCTGCACTGCTGCTGCTCCTACTCCTGCTGCTGCTGCTGCTGCTGCTCCTGCAAGGATGCGAGTGTGGGAACTAAATCTTCGACTGGCAAAAATCAATCGTAGTTAGCGCAAAGGTCGGAAGTGCTTGCAATTACTTTAAGTTGTGCTTTGATTAATTGCCGCATACATGCTTGCCCATGGAAATGTACATATGCTGTGCTTATATAGTGGAGTCGGAGCAGCTACTCCCGAGCATTGGCTTTTCAAATGATTTTGCGTAATGCAAGCGAGAGGCACTTGCCGATTGCCAAGGCAAGACTTGAAACGAATTTACAAAAGGGCCTCAAGAGCAACAGAGAGTAGGGCTCGAAAGTGCTTCGGTCTTTGGCAGTGGCTGCACTTGAGCGGCGCAGTCACAGCTTGGCAGGCAACATGCGAGTACGCATGTCAATTTTGCATTAAATAACTAAATCAAGCTCAAACAAAGACGCCTACAGAGACACACACACACACACACACATGCACAGAGATCTGGTGGAAAGATGTCCCAATGGCTGGACTGGGCGAATGAAATCAAAATGTTTGTGCGGCCCAGTGCAGCTGGTGGGCAAACAAATACGCGTAGTGGCAACCAAAGTGGATGCCAAATAACCATAATGGTGTTTATCCACAAGTTCATTTCGCTGTTTAAACATGCCTCCGAATTTACCGACACAATAAACAACGGCCAACGCATTGGCCCAAACGGAGGCGCCCAGTGCCATTACGTTTCGTTTTTATGCTCGCCCAGGAAGTGCGCATAGAGTATATAGGTTTTGAAGTAGACACAAAATAATGAATAATTTTGTATAAGGTTAGATTAAGGACTAAAGATTTAGAAGGTTATGCTCTTGTATTAACGATCATGTGAAAAGTCTGTCTCTCATATGATTGCTGGAATTTTTCATTTCTATTATATATACCAAAAGTGAATAATCTTTAAAGGTTATACACTTAGTGTTTATATTATCTATATTTATATTATATTATTTATTATATTAACTATATTATATTATATTATACTAACTTAATTTATATTATCTATACCAAGATTGTATAATCTATAGAGGTTATATATAGACCATTCTCTGCAGAGCATTTAAGTTATCATTCTCTACATATTGAGCTTTCTCTACAGGACCTTCTCTATCACCTCCTCTAATACCTCCTCAACAAATAGAGCCTACTCTATAGAGAGAATCTTCTAAATAGAACATTCTCTGCAGAGCATTTTCTACAGCATCTTCTTTAAATATATAGATTTCTTTTGTAACATTCCTAATGCCATTACATAAAAAATTCTCCTCATGGAAACAAACAAATTAAAAGGGGCAAGGCTCATAGTTAATTGGAATTCTGGCTTATACTTATATGCATATACATGTATATAAGCAAGAACTTGATAGAAAACTCCTTAAACATTCCCTTCAGTACAGTTCCCTGGGCATGCACTGGACGAGCATGGAGCAGTCATTGACATGCGCTCAAAATATGCTTACTGGTTTTCACTTTGGGGCTGCCGCGGGCCATAGACGACTGACACCGCCAACAAAGTTGTGCCTGGGCCTGGGCCTGGGTCCTGGCCTGGGGGTACCGTCATCAGCAACGGTAGCCGCTCGCCGTCGTCAACAAAATCGAAGTGCATTGCGCTGTTATTTTAACGATTATGCTGATGAGCATTCAGCACCGAGCATCGAGCATCGAACAGTTGAGCAGTTGAGCATTGAGAACCAATGCCTCGACGACGACGCGGGCGATGATCCATCAGAACTCTAGACATGGAAATGCAATTTGTGTAATTTATGCAGCTCGACTCGACGCGACGCGACGCGACTCGACTCGATTCGATTCGAGCTCTCAGTGATATGTTCGATTAGCCGCGCGATCCGTCTGATACAAAATGCTGATTATCTGGGCAGGAGGAGCCAGAGCGGCAGCAGACACTCGACGGCACTTGCCTTAGCCACACTCAGCTCACATTTTGATTTATGATTTCAACGGCTGAGCGCACAAATTAAAAGCATTCCAGGTTTAGCAGGAGTTTTTCTTCATTTTGGGCACTTTTTTTCTTCGTTTCGTTTCTGTTCTGTTTTGTTTCTGTTTTATTTCTTGACCTGCAGCAAATGTTGTCATCATTCGTCTAGACGACGGGCAATCATCAATTAATAAAAAAAGAAGTAAACTCCGCACTCAGAACTAAGCAGAGGCAGCCTCTGACATGCATCTGGGCACGTCAATCAGACTTATCATATCATTTGACCTGTGCGCAGACAATTTAAATGTCAATTAAAGGCAGGAAAAGTGCATCATTAAATATAAATTATGAGGGTATTTGACGAAGCTTTAAGACGGTAGCCAAACAGGTGATGCGTAGTGGGACTTGCGATGACCCTAGTTAGGCTTAAGCCGTTGGGGCACTAATGGAACAAGCTGGGGGATAATCGATTGGCATTTAAATACGCTTCACGTCGAAGCTGCTGTGCAATGTATTTGAATTCTAAGACGAAAATGATGTGCAACACGCAGGTGGTCAAATCCCTCTTTGGCACCCGTTTCTAAAGTTGATTCGGTGAGAACTGAGTTGTGATCGTAAAAAAATTCTGTAAGCCATTGCTGAAACATTGCAAATTATACTGAACTATACTGATTTGATGTATTGGATAATCATATGCATAATCCATAATCTAATGGCAAACATTGCTGAAGTTTAGAGTTTAGAATAGTAAATACTAAAAGCTGATAAGAGCATACTTCAATGTACTATTATAGCTACTATATGCTATTTAGTATATACGGCATATAATATACTAAATATATGTATTTTATTTGTATTTGAATTAATATCAATGGCTCTTGAGCTAAGTGAAAGTAATATTCCAATATGCTAAACAGAGAAATTTTTTAAGAAGGTGCTCATGTATATGTAGGATATTAAATTGGGATAAACAACATAATACAAAATAATGTCGTATACACACAGTTAATAATTATAATAACAGTTAATAAAAATAATAATTATATTAAATATTGTATATACATGCTTTAGATATTTAATGTAGACAAATTCATAAGAAAATCATTTAAAATGCATATATAAATTTATATATATTTACATTTATATTTAGTATATAATTATTATCATATAACATAATCAATCATATGATTATATGATTATATTCAGTTGACTCTAAGTTGACTAAGTTGACTTAAAGTTGACCTATCAATATAATAATAGCAAACTATATACTAAATATGGTATACAAATATACTATACCAATACTACTATATTTGGCATACATATACATACATATACATACTTATACATTTGCAATACCTGATAATAGTATTCCCATATCATAATCCAATGCCACACACATTCATATAAGCGACTTTTCACCTGGCTCTCGGGTTGACTTAAGAGCTACACGCATCGACTCGAAGATGATGACTTTAGAGAAATTTAGAAAACATATTGTGCTATCATAGTAGTACGTACATGGGTAATTTATTAGCCAGCGACCAGCATCCAGTGATGGCCAAACGCGATTGACAACTGCAGCTGAGCATGTTTGCGGATAAGGACATGGCTGGGAGCTGAGCGCTGTGTTGGCATGCGGGCTGTAGGGTAGAGGCAAACAAAGGGCAAAATGTTTAAACTGAACACAAAGGCGACCATAATACAATCATAATTGCATTTTTACAACAGCCAAGGGTATCCAAGGCACGATATTTCTTTATTGGCAGTTCACACCAAGGACGCACATAAATCCCCAGTCGAAGAGGAATAAAATAAACAAAGAAACGACAACAAAAAAATCAAACAAAAACAAAATTAAATTTTTATCTAATATAAACGCGCAGCAGGCAACAGTCCTTGTATGTTATTATTCCTTCTGCTTCTTTTTTGCGAGGCGATAAAGGACCTTCCTGGAAGCGTGTATGCGCACACACACACACGCACATAGAGGAACACACATTGTCACTTTTCACACCAATTGGCATGTCCTTGGTGCCTGGGTCCAGTCGAGCATTAATTTGACTTATCCCAGCTGAGCAAGTAGCTGCGCAAGGACACGCACTCAGCTGTAAAAGTGCAATTAATGCCAAACAATGGCCACTGCCAGGACACACACGACTACGACTACGACTACGACTACACGCGACGGCCAGCAGTGACCCAAGGATAAACATTATGCCAGCGCATAATTAGCCCAAAAATGGGTTAGAGGAAGACCGACCAACCAACGGGCCGTCTGGCCTTGCCACAAATTGTCTCAGTGCGAGTCAAGGCCTAATTGCAGCCTTGTTGCAGCAACATCATCGATGAACAACATCCTGCGACGCGCCGTTGCCCTGCGCCGCTTGACTTGTCCGCTGCCCTTAACACGCGCCGCGCATGCGTCGACCTTGCCAACGGACGAGGCGAACGCGGGGCGTGTGCTCGGAATTCTGGATTCTGAATTCGGAATTCCTTATCTAGGTTGCTCAATGACATTTGCCAAGGTCAAGCTGCAGATCCTTGAAAGTTATGGCAGCTGATATCTTAATGCATTGTGAAACTAAATAGAGCTGTTAGCCATTGAAAAGCAGCCCGTGGAGTTACGTGGAATCTCTGCACTTCAATTTTATCTGCAGCAAATGATTCATTGAGCAAATCTGTTCAAGGTTGCTGTAAATTCTGTGGAGTGTGCGAAATTTGAATGTGAAACATTTTGCAAATCGGGTTTTTTCTCTTTTCTATTTATATGGCATGCATAAAGTTTATGACGTGTGTGAGAAGGGGCAAGAGTCTAGGGCTTACTCTGCCGAACTGTGAAAAGTCATTGAGAAAAGTTTTCTATGAAAAGTCTTGTTCACCTACTCGAGAGTTGACAGAGAGTTGCTGCTTATGCTTGCTCATGGTGTGGAAAGGGGTATATCGGTTGTTTACATTGGTTTATTATCTGTCGAAATCGGAGGGAGAAAATTTTACAATGCTATTGAAGAGAGTTTTTGAAAAGAGGTTTTCTCTGGACTTATACATATACACATACATGCACATATATAATATAATAAATATATGAATAATATAATAATACTAATATATAATATTTATGTAAATAATAAATCAATGTGAATAAAAAATGAAATAAATAATTTAATAATAAATAAGAAGAATATATAAATAATATATCTTTTATATAATAATTAATGTAATTTAAAAATAAAATAAATAATATAATAAATAATAAGAAAAAACTATATAAAAAATATATATTTTGTCCTATTATATGCATATCAAATTATTCATTTTATTTTTTATTTACATTTATTTATTATTTACTTTTATATCAATTTTACTATTATATTATTTATATATTTTTTTATATAATTATATATTATAAATCTATTTTTATAAATTTGTAAATAAAGAGAAACTGAAAAAAAGAAACATAAAATATGATTATGATGAAGAAAAAATATAATTTGCCTATAAATTATAAATATACATACATTTTTAATATAAATGCAAATAAAGGGAAAAAGAAAGATTTTTGCTGTGTAAAAATATCTCTCAGTCAAAATTCTTCACAAAAAGTCAATGACCTTTGTTGAGAGCATATCAAAGTCTTCAACTATTATTTACATTTCTAATAGGCTAAACAGCTCACCTCTAATAGTTTTTGACAACTCTGCTATAGAAGCGTGCCTTGTTTAGCTGCACAACATTTAATAGATCTGCATTTCCTATTCTTATCGAATTTGTTTCGCAATTAAAATCTCAAATTTCTCACACAGCTTAACTACCACACATATAGGCGTAGAAAAGGCTGTTAGTGGCATTTCCCTAGCTACCCATAAATCAAAATATTTCAACATGCTGACAGAGCCATAAAGACCCACCCGAAAAGCCAAGCCCCACCCCATTTTCATGCAAACATATATGCATATATATACATATATATGTGTATATGTATATCCCACCGATAATTATGTAGAACGTCTCTAATGATAATTACTTGATTTGCACAACGTGTGTTGATGTTTTCATAATGGATGCGAGCACAGCTCGACGGGCATAAATTACAAATGCATGAGGCAAGGGGCCACCAAAGGGACTCGCCATGTGGCACGCAAATGCTCAGCGCCTGAAGTCGAGTGGCAGATAAAGTGGCAGATCGATAAGCGAATGCGCCTAGAAAGGATAATGATGCTGTGCCACAGTCTGCCTGATAGAGATCCTGGGGTTGTTTTCTGCCTTGCCCTCGCCCTCTACCTCTCCCTCTCCCTCTCTCTGTTTAGGGTGCGCCGCAACGCTGGCAGCTGCCACTGCGCAGTTGTTGTAGAGCGAACGGCGCATGCCTCGAAAACGCGCTTTCATCATAACTTTTCACTTTTCATTGCGCACTTTTCCAATTGCGCATCGAAAAGTACTCCAAATGTCAGCTCGACTCACATTTTATGTGCCCCGCATGGAAGCCCTTATCGATATCGGTCAATTCCGCTTTTGTTTTCCACTCCCAACTGCACTCACTGCAAATTTATGAGCTCTCCGGCTGGCAACAATTTGCAGCGAATGCCGTGTCCATTAGCCCTGTCCACTTTTGTAGCATTTGCAATTATTTTTATTTTCAATATACGTGAAATGTTCGAGCACTTGAGCATGGGTTTCCAATACCCAAATGGGGGTTACTTGCTCCGTGTCCAGCTGTTTGGAGTGAGGGTCACTTGCATAATGATTGGGTCGATTTGCTTAACATTTCCTAAATCGATATTTCCGTTTTCCTTTCCTTCTAATTTGACATTATTTATGTCATTTAGAACTTTGGAGTCTAGAGTTTACTTTTTTAAAATGGGAGTTCTAATAGATGAAGAAGAAGAAGAATATTCTGTTCCTTTATTTCATCTCATGAACTCCCAAGAAATTAGTATATATCTCATATACTACTTTTAAAAAGTAGCATTCTCTGCCTCTACTTGCTTTGATTCCAATTTCCCTCTACTATTAATAAAATTTCTATACACCTTATACTTTATCTAAGTCAAATTATATTTCACCAAAAATCTACTATCATACTCTCTCCACACACAGTCAATACCATTATTATATACATTTTCGCCTCGGTATTTCTCCTGCTGTTGGGCAAACCCTTTCTATTTTTCTCTGGTTAGCACCCTCGACGGAATCAAAACCACATCAACACCTACTAAACTGACCTACCCTGGCACTCTTATTTAAGTATGTTGCGCAGCTGGGACTAACGCCAGCTACCCCAAATCAAATAGAGCTCAGTCCCAGCAATAACATGCTCAACACAAATAAACAGCAGCAACACGAAATCCCCGAGAAAAAACAACAACAACAAGTTCTACATGACAAACACAAACAAACACAACCCCCAAAATAAATGCACTTGAACTGCCCGTAACATATGCAGTTCGCATTTTATATAGTTTTTCGATTCCCTTTTACTTACTTTTTTTGCAACGTGTGGCAAATTGTTGTTGCCTGCGCCGAGGGCAGAAATATCTAAATTATGAGCTATGACAAATATCTAAAAAAAAGGAAAAAAAAGAACGGCAACCTCACCCCGGAAATGTGTTAGAAAAAAAAAAGAAAATAAATATGGGCGCGTTCTGTGCAAGGGCAATCGGTGATTAATCATTGCGGTAAATTGAAAACCCCTAACATAAAAAATAGGGAAACAGAATTGAAAGAAAAATTGTTGAAAAAAATGAAGAGGAAGAGCTAGAAATAGGGGCTGGGTTGGCGTGGCTACTGCAGCGGTTCCATTTGCCGGCAAATGCTGCATTTTGTTGGTCATTTTGTCAACTCGACGAGCCATGCCGTGTCGCCCGTCCACGGCCGTGCCATGGACAATTTATTGCTCTAAGCCGATTACGAGGTAGTCTGCCCCCAGCCATGGCAGCCAACTAAGTAGCAACATTTGCCCGGCTCCGACTATGGCTCCGGCTCTGGCTCTGCCTCTGGCCAGCCAACTTGGTGTTGACACCGCTCAAAGTGGGCACATTAAGTAAGCTTAGGTCTTAGTAGTTTTTAGCCTTTGTTGATAGTCTCGGTCTCGCCCCAAATAAGAAGAAGAAGAGTTGCCGTGGCTCAACAAAAAAAAAAAAAAGAAAAAATAGAAATAATTTGGAAGTCAGCGCGCATAAAAAGGTGTTGAGCATTCACATTTAAGCGCTGCTTGTAGCGAATTAAAAATGATTTTGTGGTCGTTCAGCAATTATGTGTGCTAAGTCTGTGAAGATCTATTAAATATAATCCCCAAAGCTTTTTCAGATTTGTAATGTGAACTCGAGTTTGATAAATAATGGAAGTGAGAGATGGAGCTTGGATGAGCAAAGGCTCATAGCCAAGGTAAATGTCTCATGGGAGATGAAGAGTTTGTGGTATTTACGGCTAGTTTTGCCATTGTTATCAAATCATAGATATGAAGCAAAGAGAAGTAAAGTGAACTATTATTATTAATATTATTTTTTTTTAATTTAATATATAATGAGTTTCTAGTTAAGGTTACTTTGCTTAAACTAATAATATCAATTTAGGCTACAAGAAAAAAAATAAATGAAACAAATATGGATTTAGGAAATGTTAAACAAATCGACCCAATCGTTACACAACTCACCCTCACTCCTAACAGCTGGACAGGAACAAGTAACCCCCATTCCGGTATTGGAAACCCATGCTCATACGTATATTGAAAAGAAAAATAATTGCAAATGCTACAAAAGTGGACATGGCTAATGGCCGAGGCATTCTTCGCCAGCTGGAGAGCTCATAAATTTGGCTAGAGTTCTAAATATAAATTCACTTCAGCTGAGACATTTTAAATAATATTTTATATGCAAATGAAATAGCTAGGCTACTGAATTCCCTTGACGCACTTTCTTCTATGCTAAAAATAAGTCAACTTGATCAAATTTATGACCAGCTCGATTCGATATACATTATTAAACTTCGGTGCTATTTCCCTTTTGATATCATTTGTACTTTACTTAACTTTTGTGTAATATCTTATGCTAATGTTCAATTTTTGACAATAAGTCCGGCTTGGAAGTGAGTTTACCGGATGCGCCTCCAGGGCAATTTGCCAAAAGAATTTTGTTTGATGTCGGGCGCGCGGTCAAATGTCACAACACCTACGACGGAAAGAATCGGAGCAAAGAGCATGAAAATACATATATATATATAGAATAAGAGGTATGCAAAGAGGAGCGCACACAGTGCCTGAGTCTGAAAGGAAAATACCCTGATGAGGCCTGTGACAAGCAAAAGGAAAATCCTTGCTGATTTTGACAACTTAAGTTGACTGTGCAAGAGGTGCTTGGCCAGGCCGAAGGTGGGTGAGGAGTGTGGCAAATGCCTCAAGTGTTGCACGCACACACACATACACACACAGAGACCATGAACGTGAGGAAATGATTTCTTTTCTTTTAGACTTTTTGCTTGTTATATATCCACGTATGTATATTTATGCTGCTGGGAGTTATCCTTAAAGGATCAAAGCCGAAATGTATATATATACATGTCACACCTACAGGATTATGTTGAACAAAACAAATGCTGCCTGCTTTGCCATTGACTTGAAGAATTCTTTTTCTTTTCCATTCTGTTGGCGTCTTTGTTGTTGTTGTTGTTGTTGTTGTTCTGGTTGTCACATGTGTCATATCCACAAGCATACGCACTCACACAAATTGTTAACAAGATTATGTTGCGCTAGGCGCAAACAAATTTTGTTTTTCATTCTGTTTTTTTGTTTTCTTTTTTTTTTCGTTTTTTTTTTTTGGCAGCGACTTTCAATGCCATGTTTTGTGGCATGTTTTTGGTGTTACTTGTTTCTCTTGTTGTTATTTGTGAATATTACGACATGTTACAGCTATGCGCATGCCTTGCCTGCGGCTAATCTCCCCACCCAAGCCAAAGTTTTGTCACACTTGCTGCCTAAAAAACATCGACACAAAAGGCAACGGCGTTAAAAGTGGCTGGACGAGTGTAAAACTTTTTGTAGCTGCTTTTGTGGTAGTTGTTGTTGTTGCTGTTGCTGTTGTTGGCGTTGTGTTTTTTTAAAGCCTACTTGAAGGCGTCACTAAAGTGAATTGCCTGGGGCCTTTGTGTAAAAACATTGCGTTCATAAATGTGACAAAGAAAACATGATACTTCAAATTGAACTTAAATTAAATTTATGCCTAAAGTTATTTCACTGCCAAGTAGTTACGACTAACTTTTTTGCTTAGGCAAAAGAAGAGCAGTATACTATACCAAAACAGAACAAAAATCTATAATAGAAAAGTTTTAGATATACATACAAATTTAGCCTTGAGTATTAAAAAAAATAAAATTATTTGATAATTATAAAACTTTCTTTTATATTATATTTATATTTATTATATATTATTTTATAAATAAATATTTTTATATATTATTATTATTATATTTTATTATACATATATTTTTTAATTGTTAATTTAATTACAATAAAAAAATGTGTTAAATAACATTTAAAAATATTTAATTTGTAAAATATTTAAATATGTTTTTTATTTAGATTTATAATATAATAATATTTATAATATAGAAATATTTATAATATAGAAAAATATTAAAATAATAAAACCATTTGTTTTTAAATATTAAAAATATATAATACAAAAATTAAATATACACTTTTCTTAATATATAAATAATATTTCATTTAATTTACTTTTTAAAATCATGCAACACTACAAAAGCTGGGCAATTAAATATTGACATATTAAAATATGTTAGGTCTAACTTTTATGCTAACTACTGCCATTAATTAGCTAATTATATATAGTATTCACTCCTTTTTTTTGACAGCTTAGCCAAGTGATTTCAATGCCCGTTTGATGCACGCTGGGCTAATGAATATTTTCATTTAATTAGCCAGGACTTTGTTCGGCCTGTCAACAGCTTTACGCTAAAACTAAAACAGCGAGTGCTTATGGGAGTTGATGGCCTAGTTTTTGGGACATTCAGTCAGCTGGGCTGGGGCCTCATATCCGAAAGATACACACAGCCGCAGCGCAGAGTGAACGACAGAATCGGGCGGTAAAAAATGGAGGAGACAAAAACTACTGCTAATTATGTGTATTTTAACTTTTGGGCATCGCGTCTTTGGTAGATGAAATGAAAAGAAGACGACAACGAAGACGACGAGCTGCATAATTAAAAGTTTACATTTTGCTATTTAAGTTGCCGTGTGCAAAGAATCAGATACAACATCATTTTCATTTCTTTTGTATGCGCGCTTCGCATAGTTCTCCATCGTTGCCTGGACAAATAGCTGTGCCGGGAGGAGGCGACTTGGAGCTCGCACAGAGAGCGGGTAAATAATGGACAGAAAGCAGTAGAGTTAAGGCGCTGCCACAAAGGACCCTTTAAGATAGGCTGCTCCTGCTCCAGCTCCTGCTACTGCTGCTGCTGCTGGAAATGCAGGAAACAGGATATTGGATCATTTAGTATTAAGGCAGCGCCTGCTGGCACGTTCCACACAATGCGAAACAAGTTAAGCGCAGCGCGAACAATAAAACCAGTGGGGCGACGACAGGCAGGACAAGAACACCAAGGACTCCACGGACTCACGGACCCCACGGACGCCAAGGACTCCAGCGACAACGATGACGACGCTGGCAATGGCAATGGCAATGAGGCAAGGAGCGTTGCGTTACGCTTTAATAACTTGCCGCAGGATTAAGTCCTGTGCAATGAGATGATAATGCGGCCGAGCTCTGCCGCCGCAGGAGGCCGCTGCTGCTCAGCATTTTGTAGGCGGTTTGCGGTTTTTGGATAATGTTGATTATGCCCGGGCGCCCATAAAAGCGTATCCCCAGCAACAACAACACAAATTATATTACAAAATGATTTCGGTGGCCCCCACCCCACCCCTGGCTCCTGCCAAACCTACTGCATATTTGTCGTATCGTAAATATAAACATCATCAGCGCATCATGAAAATAATTTTGCCTGGTTTGCCTCTCATTTCTTGTTGTTGTTGTTGGTGGTTTTTTTTTCTCAGCTCGGATTTTGTTTAGCTCTGCGTAGCTTATTATTTCTTTTATTTACATAATATATATTTATACGCATGCATGTGTATATATGTATGTATGTATGTGGCCCTGCGACACTCTCGTGTGCAATTTACATAACACAGCTAACAAATTCAGTTCTTGTTGTTATTTTCTCGCTGATGTTTGACGTTGGGTGGAATGAGATTTTGGCCATTTGACGGGCGGCATTGGAGGCGGAGGCGTGGTTTATGTGTGCTTTGTCTTATTTGTCATGTGGGCGTTTTTTATGGGCCGTGGGAGGTGTTTGCCAGTGTGTGTGTACGTATTTGATTGGCCTGGTAGTTGTTTGTTGGCATTTGCCATTTGGCTGATGTGATGGCCATAAAATTAGTTGTCTGCTGTGGAGCAGCCTAACTTGCGGCGGCGGCGGCGGCTGCGGCTACAGATGTGCTTATTAATAGCTTAAGGGCTTTGGCCAGCTTAATGCGCCATGTGGAGCATTACAAGTTTATGTCTGTTTCCTTAAGTGCAGCCGGACAGATGGGAGTTGGCAGCACTACGAGCGCAATTATCTGGCTAACACTAATTAATTGAAAATTTTAGTTTCATTTTTGTCTTAAGCTAAGCTAGTTTAGTCAGACAGACTTGTCTTTACTTCAATTGATATCAAACTCCATTCCCCACTCTAAGCTCACAGATGTATGCCATAGAGTTTCTCCTTGAACATCAACCTCTCTCATCATTCCCTCACTTCATTACTGCACCACAAAAAGCAAAAACCCAAAACAATTTCAAACAAAAGCAGCTGCGTCTCTTAAGCACCTTCGACCTTAACACTGAATATTTCTGTCGAGCCATAATCATAACAAACAGACCGACAGAGAGTGAAGAGACAGACGCGGCTGTGAGAGGTGTCTGGAATGTGGCTAATCTTGAGCGAAAAACCATTAGGCTGGGCCAGGGAAAACTATTTGCCCAAAACACGAGAAAACAAAGCTGAGCAAAACAAGACTGGCTGCCCGATAAAGCTTTCTATATATTTATTGTTTAGCATGCTGCTGGGCAAAGGATTTATTAATGTGACCAGAGCAGCAAGGACCTCGACTCTGACTCCCGAGTTCGGAGTCTGGGCAAAACAAAAACAGGATTTGTGTATTGTGGCTCAAATTGGATTTGCTTGTTTGGGTGCCTCGAGGAAATCAAGGGAGGGCAGGGCGACTGCAATTTGGTCGAGTTACGTTGACTGCGGGCTGCAAGGCGCTTATACACGCTCCACTGGGCAATGCAGCCTTCATCTATGTACGTCTGACTGCCTGTGTTTGCGGCTGTATCTATATCTCAATATCCATAGAGCCAACTATCTGTGGCTGTATCTGTATCTGTATCTCAACATCTATATCTATATCTATATCGCTTACGTGCGTTTGACAAGGTCCTTGTTGTGCCTTGCCTTGTTGTGATTATTTGCCAGAATAACATCAACAACCAGAGTGTGTCACTCCGTGCGTATGCGTGTGTGTGTGTGTGTAGAAAGAGAGGCCTTTCGAGTACGAGAGTGAGGCGCAGTTAGTTGTCGAGTTGAGTCACAGCTGTCTCATGGCTCGGCTCTAGGTTTTCATTGCGTTTTGATTGGATTTTTGTGTTGCTATTGCAGCTTCAATTAAGCATTGGCCTATACAGAGCTACCATGTTATGTTTATACACTAACTTTGTGTACTATGACTGGGATATCGCTGTTACAGAGTCATATGGCATGACTATTTGATTGACTGACAAAATTGGGTAAACTCATTGGGTAAACTGACTGAAACCTCTTGTTTTTATGACAGGGCAGGACGATAAGCTACGGCATTGATTACAGCTATTTTTGAAGAAGGAGGTCTAATCCGTTAAATGATTAGTGTAGGAGTTTTGCTTTTAATTAAGTTAATTTTTAGGAAAAATAAAAACTAAAATGGATTAAGTAAAAGCATAAATGGTAAACCAATTAATCTATTCAAAATATTTACATATATTTAACAAAATTATAAATTTGTTCTTAATATTTAATTATTACTTTATTTTATTTATTTTTATTATTTACATACATTTTTTAAAATATTTATTTATAATTTTTTTGCATTATGCATCGTTCTTAGTTTTTAAATACAAAAATATATTTAATAAAAATTAAAAAAAAAAATAAGAAAGTTTAAAGTATATTTATTTATTAAATTTTTAAATTAATTATTTTTTATTACTTTATTTTTTATATTTTATTTTTTAAACATATTTATAATTTTTTTGTATTATGCATCGTTCTTAGTTTTTAAATACAAAAATATATTTAATAAAAATTAAAAAAAAAA
>NW_022045938.1:39594-61662 GCF_001654015.2 Drosophila navojoa
CATCGTTCTTAGTTTTTAAATACAAAAATATATTTAATAAAAATTAAAAAAAAAATAAGAAAATTTTAAGTATATTTATTTATTAAATTTTTAAATTAATTATTTTGTATTACTTTATTTTTTATATTTTATTTTTTAAATATATTATTTTTGTTTTTTTATTAAAAAAATTGTAATATACTTATAAAAACATTTATTTTAATAAAATATAAAAGGGCATCAAATCGTCGTCGTCGCTCTTTGGTTATTTCTTTTTTATTTTGTGCGATATTTTATTGCTGTCGCAATGTATGTTATTTTTGACGCCGAGCCTGACAACTGCACTGCGATTGCGGTTTTGGCTTAGTTCAGTTGGGTGGGGTCGTGGTCGTGGTCGTGGTTGTTGTCGTGGTCCATGTCCGTGTCCATGGTCCATGCCTTGAAACCACCCCATAGAATGGCTCGTGTGCTGCTGCCTTTTGTCTGGCTGTCAATATGTCAATTTTAGCTGCTCCTTTGCGGGCACTTTCTATGGCAGAAATTAAGTTGTCATTGTGCTCAGCCGTTGCGTTTCGCATTCATTTCGATTTCATTTTCGTTTTCATTTACGTTTTCGTTTTCATTGTCGTTTCGATTTCGATTTTTGGCGATTTTCTGATGGCTTTCGAGTGCGGATGCATTATATTTTTATTAAAAGCAATCAGCGTTCGGCTCGTTTCGCATTGCCATTGGCTTTGTCAACATTTGTTTGCCTCGCTTTCCCATTTCCGATTTCCGCGCCTTGATTAGGCTTATTTAGGCAATTAAATTCATATGTCGCATTTGCGCAATTTTTCTGAAATTTTTTGGGTTGATATTTCTACATTTTTTTTCGTATTTGATATTTGATTGTGCTGCAGGGCTGCAGCAGCGGCAGGATGGCGGCACAGTTGGTTTTTATGGGCCTTGTTCAATGACCTGTTGTTGGGGTAGCTGATAAGCTGCCAGTGATAGAGGATTATGCGAGAATCAGGCATTAATTTAAGCTATACATTGAGTGAGACATACATATAAATATATGTTTAATGAAAATGTTTTTGTGTAAGCATTTATATATATACATACATATATGCTTTCAGGTGTAAAAGACAGGCTTTCATTACTTCCATTTATTGAAAAAATATATATATTTATTTATTTCTTTACTTTTAATGTATTATAAAGAAAAGTCTTTATTCTCGAAGTTCCAGTCTCTGATAAGCTGAACCTATTCCATATTCCATATATTGAATCTATATATATTTTTCCTCTCTCGACTTGTTTAATTTTAATTCAACATATATAATAAAAGAGAAATGTCTTTTGTCTGACGAATGACTAAACATGCTCAACGTTTCATTATTCAATTTTTATTTCGCTCTCAATCAACTCAACTTGTTTATGCATCATAAACTCTCTTTAGGATCCCAAAAGCCCTGACTAAATGCGCGCCTTGCGATTAATCAAGTTTATGTGTGGCATTCGCTGTGGCATGGTTTTATTAAAAGCAAAGATTCGGCAGCTGCTGGCATCGGTGGCATCGGTGGTGCAGTCGTAACTCAAAGCCGAAGCAGACCCCAATGCCATACAATGCGACTTTGTCTAAGCTCCACGCAGAGACGCCCGTGTGTGTGTGTGTCTGTCCCTCTCTGCATGTTATTCGCACACATTTTGTAGCCAATTGCAATTGCAAATTGAAAGCCAAAGCCAGAAATGGGTTTAAGCGCGACAAAAACCGCGTTGTGCGTTTGCAGCCGAGGAAGCTGCGCAGCCAACAGATTGGCCTGACTTAAACGGTGGCAGCGCATAAATCCTTGAGTGCAGCGCGCTCGCAAGTCATGTGGCTTTTCAGCTGGGGACACTCTGATGGGGCGGGGGCAGCAGGAGGCGCGGTCTGGGGTAACGGACCATTCAGCCGAGGGCTGCATTTGCCACAATTTCCGTTTTCCGGCTGCAGCTCAGATTCACTTTTTGCATATTGCTCTTCGACTGCGTTACCCTGTAAACAGAAACAACAACAACAACAACAACCCAAATGCAAAGTGAACATTTTGCGGTTATACCCCGCCAACCATTTTTCAGCCCGCTTAGCCCCTCTCCCTCTCTCTCCCACTCTCTTACTCTTGCTTTTCGCCTTACCGCAACGCATGCATAAATTATTATTGTTCTCGTCGTTCGCCACTTGCTGCCAAATGTTGCTGCAATATTTTTAACTGACTCTGACAGAGGTAACTTAGCTACTTAATTAACTCTGAAGATTATTGAGCAATGCGAGTGAGGAATTTTATACAAAATATATTCATGTGCATAGGATTTAGTGAGGTTTGATTGAGGTTGAAATTGAATGCTCAGAGGTGGTACGAGGGCTTAGTATTGAACTGAATTAAGTCAGGAGTGTCTCAGCTAACAAACAAAATAAAAGCTAACAAACGTATAACAATATCAGATTTAATAATATAAAAGATTTGAGAGTTGTACAGAAATGCAACAAAGTTCTACTTATTATTAATTATTTTATTTAAATGTATTGATTGTTTGTAGAATAGAATATAGAATATACAATAAAAATATTCTCTTTATTATTTATGATTTAATGATATTTTATTTTAACTTAATTATATTATATTTTCATATAATTTATTTTATATTGTTTTAATTTTATTTAAATCCATTTTTATAATATTTAAAGAAGAGTAAATTAAAGGGAAATATATTATTAATTATAAAAATTATTTTATATATAGTTGAGCATATAGCACCCTCAAAACAAAACTATTCTCTTCAATACGTTCTCATACTCTTGCTTAAATTACCCATAGCACTCTCCAGCAATTATGTAAACCCATAGCCCTGCCATCCCCCTTTACTCCTCAGCTGTGTTAGGGTATTTGCAAGTCTTTGTACTTGCTCCGTTCTCTCATTTTTTCTGACTTATTCTTGTAGCGGCTGTTGTTGGTGTCCAGTACATCGGTACGTCATCGTTTTTCCATGCGAATGACAGTTGGAAGTGGTTCGGTTGTCGCTGCTCCTGCTGCTGCTGCTGCTCCTGCTCGACGTCGACGTCGTTCTGGTTGCTGCATGTCTTTTGCCCGCTACAGCTGCCACGCCCACGCGGGCCACAAAATACATATTTTGGCCGTTTTTGTTTTGCATTTTTATTACTCAAGCACACACACACTCACACACACACAAACATTTCGCTTTGCGGTTTTTATCAGACACCAGCGAACGGAGCAGCACAACCACCGAGCGGGCTACGAGAGATCCACAAAAGCTGCTTTAATTGGAGTCGATGGTGTTATTTATATAAATGTTTGTCATTTCTCTTCGTTCGCCCTGTTTGCATTTCATTTTTTGCTGGCAGCTTAAATTGTAGGCGTCATGTGATATATTGGCCAAATTGGGGCCTGGGTCCGTTCTGCTGCTTCTGCTCTTTCGTCTGGCTAACAGCTGACCTTGTTCCATATATATATATTTTTGTTGTTGTTGTTCTTGTGAGTGTGTGGAGCTTAAAGTTGAAAGCGTTGTTAAGGAAAATTGAAGTATCGTGTAGATATGTTAAAAATTTGACCCACTTGGGCGCAGCGAAAGGATTGAGAGTTGAGATTGAGCTACGAGCGAAGGGGCAAGAGAACCTATTTAAATAAATATGAGAATAAATGGATATTTAAATATTAATATTGATTTTAAAGTAACTATTTTTTTAAAGATTCGATTGGGACAGAGAGTATGACAAAATTATTATATTTATGCAGAGTATAAGAAAATAAATGTGAAATTGAATATTTATATTTATTTATTTTATAATTTAATTGAAAGTTAATTCGAAATGTAATAAAAATTACATTTCGCTATGGCTACAGCACTTCAAAGCAGTTTCAAATATCAAAGCAAAGACCACCACGAATTCGTAGTCAATGTCAAGTTCCTTTCTCATGTACTTCATGTAGGCCATTAGCTCCAGCACAGAGAGTGTCTGCTATAAAACCGTGAAATCACATACAAAATGCATTTAAGGGCCTCGTGCCACACGCACAACAAATTCCAAATGCAGACAATAACATTTCGGTTTTAATTAAAGAACAGGAGGAGAGAACAAAAAAAAAAAAAAAATACAGAAACAAGAAAATGTACGCAAGATATTTTAATTTAATGCCTGCGAGTGACTTTGCGCCCTGGGAGTGGGATGTAAGTACTTCCGTTTACAGCTCGACGTGCCGGCTTCTAAGTAAAGTGGAGCCCCAATGCCAATGCCAATGCCAATGCCACACACACATGGCACACAGAGCAACGGCTCGCCTCGACTTGACTCGGCTCAATTTCAGAAAATAATTTAACGACTCCATTTAAGCATGAAATCGCAAGGCGCTCGCCCCTACCTGACTCCACTGCCCTGTTCACCGCCCACCGTCTCAGGCTTATTTGGTAGGCGTTGTCCTAGACAATAGGCAACTGTCGGGCCATTCAACGGCAACTTTATCACTAAGTGGGAAAATCTGTAGAGTTTTAAGTGCATATGGAAGCTGGTGCAGGGAGCCTACAACAGGAAGGCCGTTGTCTATTGTTTCCAACAACTCCTCTACAGACTTCTCTATTCTATACTCTCTCTCTCTCTCTTTTTCTCTTTCGTTTCCAGCTCAAGTTCAGTGCAGTTGCATGGAAAGGAGATCCTTTGTTGTTGTTTTCAAGGTGTGCTAAGAGGCGTAAGCACAAAACAATTTTCATTTACTCTACGTTTTTAATCATGCTTAAAGGATATGTCAGCGATGCTCCTTACATACATACATATATATTTATATGTATAGACAACAACAGACAGAGGACGAGCACAATTCGTCTGCAGGATGTCAACGGAAATTCAAGTGAAAAAAAAAGGATTGCCACCGGATGAATGCACTTCATTTGAAGTAGAAGCAGAAGCAGCAGCAGCAGCAAAGAAAAAATATAAAACCTGAATTGGAATGCTATGCTCATTGTTAGAGTTTGACAGGTAAGCAGGAGGCGGCGAGCCACAGTTCGAGTCAAGCCCAAAGGATTAGGGCTTCTCAAGACATTCAAATGACAAATGCTGATGATCATGTTTTGGCATATTTGTGGTCGCAGTCAAAGGGTGCAGCCCACAAAGCCGAGGAAAAACGTTGCATGAGCTCAACTAGCGGTAAATCGTTAAACGCTTTGCCAACTTTTCCAGCTAAACAGCTCAGCGAGGTTGCAGCTGCCACACCCGACAATCGACAACAGAGAAGCGAGAAAGAAGCGAGAAGCGAGAAGCAAGAAGCGACTGCCATCCAGTTATGATAGAGCTGTTCTGCTCGGAACTTTGATGCCGCCGACAATCCATTAATTGTGTCTGCAGTTTAGCACCCAAAGGAACTTTCAACATATTTTTCTTCGCATGCCCGCTGCTCGAGTTCACATGGAAAATCCATCGTCTTGCCCCAACCCATGAATGAAAACCTTGTACATGCATTTCTATCTAATTAAAACAGGTGTTTTAATTATTGCAGCCATTTAATTTACCATTTTTTACTTTCTGTCGTCTTTCGGTTGGCTTCTTCATTTATATTTTTTTGTTGTTTTCTGTTTTGTTATTTTGATCATAAACAGCGCCGCTGCCTACCCACTTGGCACATTTTTATGGGCCCATTAAAAAGCGCATTGCAGTTCCTTGGCCGCGCTGCTCATTAGGAGTGCTCCATGCTCCAGATATGATGAATTTTCATTCTGTTTGGCTTTACTTTCCAGCCCATAAAATGGCCGCGAGGCAGGCGTGTTTATTACTTTGTATATGTGTATTTTGTTTAACTATTTTTTATTGCAATTAGATTGCGCAGAAGAGCAGGAGCTGCTCGTATGTGTTGCAGTCTACATATGTATGTATATGTGTATGCATGCATATGTGTATGCTTATATATGTATTTGTGCCTCTGTATTGTTGGCATCCCACAACTTTTGCCGACTTGTTAATTAGACGTAAAATGTGTTTTACAACTTTTTCTTTGTGGCTCTTTTTTTGTTAGCCAAAATCTGATTCGAAATAAGTAATTGAGCTCTAGTCGGCAGGGGAGCCGCGAGTCGAGATTCATTTACTTGAACTCTTATCGGAATTTACACACATAAACACATTTTTAAGGTACTTCGCTTCTTCTACTTGACTCTTATTTCAGTTCAGTAATTTATATATTTATATATAACGCCAATGCACTCAGTCTCTTATGAATCTTTGTTATTATTTGTCAGTGGAATTGACTCAAATTTGAGAGCGGCATTTGACTCTATAGTTAGAGATTCGTGTTTGCAAAGAGATCGTCGCCATCTGAATATACAGCTCACATTTCGTTATATGTGTATTCGTTCTCAGAGGGCATCGGCTTGATCGTGTTGAGACGGCGTTCGTACTTTGAGCATAACTAGAATCCGTTCGATGGGAGCAAATGTTCGGTTGTCGACAGCTCTCTAAAATAATATAAATTAGATATACACAGTCATAGACGAACATTTAGTAGAGCACAGCACGACAATCATTGTCGGCTGCTTTTGTTTAGCACAGACTAAGCAAGACTATAGTTTATTATGAACAATTAGCTTTAAATAAATAATAATAATAAAAAAAAAAATAATAATAAATTAATAAATAAAATAAATAAATAAAAAAAACAACAAATAAATATAAAAATAAAAATATATAAAAATAAATAAATAAAAATTAATAATAGTCTGTGAATAATAATAATTAAATAATTAAATAAATACTAATTGATTTAAATTATTTATGGAACATTTATAAAAATTTTAAAAATATTTAATAATGTATAGATATACTTTAATGAAAAAAAAAAAAAAAATAGATAAATATAAGAGAATTAATAAATATATAAATAAAATATAATAAAAATATTTTAAAATAAATAAAGTGTAATACTTTAATAGAGCTATCGTATATTTTGTAATAACATATAATATATTATATCATAAATGATAATTAATTTATATATAAATATAATTTATGATTATATAAAAAATGTTATAGTTTATAAAAAATAATCAAATAATAGCTAAATAATATACTAAAAAATATATGCAATTCGTTTATATAGCCATCAATTGATTCATTTCTAACTTTAAGAACGCTCACAAATTACACTTCCTGCTGCCTGTTTCACACATTTGATTTCTGTCCACTCATATTTCCTGCTGCTGGCATAACAATACCCTGTAATAGCCAGTCAGCAGCTCCTTTCCAGCTCCACTTTCCTTTTGTTGAGCTTGGTCCACGCCCGAACCCTACGTAATTACATTGTTATTTAGCTCAGCAAGTTTGTGTACCTTAACACTAATCAATTTTTAATGAAATAACATAAACCCTTTTTTTTTGGGGGGCCCTGGCCACACTTAATCAGGCAATAATAACATAAATTAAATAAACAAAGTCACGTACAATCAACCAATAATACGCGCGCTGAAGAACTTTTATTTTCTTAGTGTTGCGATGGAGAAAGGAGAGCAGAGGGAGAAAGAGGAGAGTAGAGCGGAGCAGAGCAGAGCTGTTTGACGTTTGAGGAGCGAACACGATGATGTGTGTTAAATTTCACGGGCTCTACGAGTCGAACAATAACAATAACAAGAGCAGCTGTTCGACAGCGATCTGGATCTGGATCGGGGCTGGGCATGGGCTGGAGAATATTGCAAGTTCATTATACAAACACCAATCAAACATCGCGGGACAGGTATGAAAATCCAATTAAAACCGCGTAAAAACGTTGCAACTGATGATGTTGATAATAATGCCGATAATGATGAAGGCCATGATGATTACGATGATGATGATGATGATGGAGCTCTCTGGATGTGTGATGGAAAACTGCAAGCTCATCGCACTTCTCACTCAATTAGAACAGAAAATTCAAAGGAAACGTGTAAACAAAATAAATACGAAATCAAGCAACAGACTCGACTTGACTCGACTCGACTCGACTTTGACTCCTGCCTTGTGTCGATTTTTCCAGCCATCAGTTGTGGTTGCTGTTGTTGCTTTTGGTTGCGCTTTCCGTCTAAAAGGCTTGAGTTGATTTTGAAGTGGCCAACACGGCAGGTCGGACCATACCAAGCCGGGCAACAGAGCCACTTGAATCTTTTATTTTTTCTTTATTTCTTTCTTTCTTTTTGGCATTCTTCACCTGTCAAGTCGGTAGTTTCGGACTCTTGGAGTCCGAGCAGCGATAGCCAGCTCTGACCGCCGGCTCGCTAGCAGCTGGTTGCGGCAAAGTGCAATAAGAACGTCTAAAACCTCACACTTCACAACTTTTGCCGAAACATCAAAGTTGACGTACACAATGGCCATTGATGTGATACAACTGAAGTGCAAAGAAAACAAAACACGAATCCCTAGCACTGCGGTCGCTACCTCGCCCTCCCACTCTTCACTCTCTCCATCTCTCTCTTTCTCTTTCACACCTTAACCAGCTTCAGCTTCAGCTTCAGCTTGCTGCCGAGCAGCCAACATCGACATCAACATCGTTGGCGGTGGCTTCCACGTTGTCGTCAACTTCAACAAGCGTAAAATATTCTCAGAATTGCAACAACTTTAGTTCAGCCTCAGCCTCAGCTTTAGAGTCAGCCTCAGCCTTTTGGGCAACATTTTGACAGCCTAGAGAGGCGAAGGCAGGTGCGACTGCATATTAGGCGCCCAAACTGGGGCGCTGAAAATGATATAAAATATGAGTAGCTGTGTTTTAATAAATGTCATTCAAAATGGGATGGACTAGATAATTTAATAATATAATAAAAATATTATAAATAAATACCTAGACTTTTAACTAATTTATTATTTTAAAATTGGTTCATTAAAGCTTAAAATATTTATTTACTATATTGGTATATTAATAAAAATATATAAATAAATTAGTACTCAGATAAACATTAAAATTAATTTATAAATTTGTTCCTTATTATTTAATAAAAAAAATTATTTTGAACAATTCATAAAATTATAATATATAATTTTAAAAAAGTTGTATACATACTTATGTATTTTATAATAGCTATATTTCCTTAAAAAATATATATATCATTTTGGTTTTTATTTATTTATTATTTTTAAATATAAGGTGAATTTAAAATATATTTTTTATATTTAAAGTAAATTAAGTAGCTAGAAAACATAAATATTATTTAAATATATTTTCTAACTAATTTTTAATCCCCAATAATTAAAAGAAATAAATATTTTTGCATATACATAATTAGTTTGGCTTTTTGTTTTAAATGAAATCAGTAGTAAATGTATTTTTTGTCGAAACTAAATTCTGAATTTGTTGTACAAAATGGCAAAGCGAACCAATGACTCCTTCTCTGCGCAACGGCATTCGCATGCGAGAGCTACTCAGAGCATGACGCCGCCAGCGCAAGCGCTGGACATCAATCGGATAATCAGGGATATTGTCAACTGCGAGAATCCTGCACAGGGGGCCAATCTGACGGAGAATCAGATACGTTTCGTGTGCATGGAGGCCAGGCCCATATTTCTGAGGGAGCGATCGCTCTTGGAGATCCGGCCGCCAGTGAAGATCTGTGGGGATGTGCACGGACAGTTTGTTGATCTGCTGAGGATCTTGCATTCGGGCGGCTATCCGCCGGCCTCCAGATATCTGTTTCTGGGCGATTACGTGGACCGTGGCAAGCTGTCCATTGAGACGTTCACACTGCTGCTGGCCTACAAGGTGCGCTACCCGCACGTGATGTGGCTGCTGCGCGGCAACCACGAGTGCGCCAGCATCAATCGCATCTACGGCTTCTACGACGAGTGCAAGCGTCGGTACTCGATAAAGCTCTGGCGCTACTTTGTGGACACCTACGACTGCATGCCGCTGGCAGCATTGGTGGGCGGGCGCATCTTTTGCGTGCACGGCGGGCTCAGTCCCAGCCTGAGGAGCTTCGACGACATATTGGCCATCAAGCGACCCTGCGACATACCCGAACAGGGTCTGATCTGTGATCTGCTGTGGAGCGATCCCGACGACAAGGTGATGGGCTGGGGCGGCAACGATCGCGGCGTTAGCGTCACCTTCGGCGCCGATGTGGTGCGCAATTTCTGCTTTCGCATGGGCGTCGATGTCATCTGTCGCGCCCATCAGGTTGTCGAGGATGGCTACGAGTTCTTCGCACGCCGCCAACTGGTCACCATCTTCTCCGCCCCGAACTATTGCGGCATGTTCGACAATGCCGGCGCCGTGATGGTTGTCAATGACGATCTCATTGTCAGCTTCATCATACTGCGGCCCACGTATGCGGTACGCAACATGGTCGGCGCTGAGCACATGACTGCCACGGGCAAGAACCGAAACTATTAGCATCAGCTTGGAGAGAGAGAGAGAGAGAGAGAGAGAGAGAGCATTCATTCATTGCGTTCGATTTTTTTGTGCGGCTAGCAAATAGTCAAGTAAAGTGTCAAGTCGATGTTTTAAATTTGGGACTAGTTTGTATATTTTTCGAGAAAAAATATATGAGAAAACTTAAAAAAAAAAAAGAAAATGATAATCTAATAATGTAAACAAATTTTATACCAAAATAGATTTTTGTTATTTTATAACTCGGTCTGAAAAGTTATCGAGTTTCCTTATTGCAAGATTATTCATATATATTTTTGTTCATATTTAAGCATGAGAAATAAGAGAATCAAGAGTAATAATTGAAATTTGAGCAGGAAAATGTAAACATTTTAAGTAAAAATATATTTTATTTTCTTGCGCGCTGAGACGAAAAGCTCTTGGGGTTTGCTCACTGTAAACAAAATGTATTTATTTATTTTATTTTATTTTTCTTAGTTTTACATATTTATTTAAAAGCTCAAAGATTTTCTATTAGACTTTAGATTTTTCTGTAGTAAAAAAATGTATTTACTATATGTTTTCTTTTCTTATATGTATAGTTTTTTCAATATTTTAACATTTCGAATGTTCATAAACTGTATATATTATTCTTTTTTCATTTCATTGCACTCAGCTTAAGACTTTACTTTTCCGTCTGTAAGCAGATTGCAGAACTTCCTGCAATCCTTGTTTTCCCAGCCATCGGCAGCCCTTTCTAATTGTCGACCTCATTTCCACATGTGTCGCTACTGTTGCATTTGCGCAATTACCGACCCAACGACGCCTGGACAATGACAGTGCCAACACATCCACACACACACACTCCCATCCGCACATCCAACAGCCAACAGCCAACATCGAGCATCCAGCATTGACGTCGACATCGACATGGACATCTACATAGACAGCACGACGTCTGCACTTAACAATTTCGGCAATGTTGCATGTTTCGTCGTGTGCTGAATGTTGCATAAATAAAGCGCAGATCACACGCAAACAGTGGCTTCAGCTGCAACAGCAACAACAACAGCAACAGCAGCAACTCTTTGGCATTGCAGTTTGAAGTTGCAGAGCGACGTTTGGCAGCGGTTTTTAGCTGCTCGCTCGACTGCAGCGCACACGGACGGGACGACACGGACAACATCAAAGTGTTGACTTGACATTTTGAACGACATTTTAACCTGTTTAGCCGTTGCGGCCAAGCTAAACCAAACAAGCGTAGCCAGAGCCAGAGCCAGAGAGCCAAGTCAAGCCAGCGTACCATGGCAGTGGCATCATTGGGGTCTCGTTGTCAAGTCAGGGGCACAGCCAGAGCCAAGCAGCCGAAGAAGCCGAGGGGCAAATGGAACCAGCCAAGCAAACAACATGCCATGCTGCAATACGAATGACTGCACGCCGCTCCAAATGCCCTAACAACTGAGTGGAAGGGTAGCAACGACTAGCGCCAAAGTAGTTTCGTATTGGAGAATGATATATGTATATATATTTTAATAGAAAAATGTACATATATTAATCTGAAAGCGCTTTGAAGGCTATGCTACATATGATTAATAAATGATATGATTAATAATTTATTTATTTATAATTTATATTTATTTTTTATTACTTCGGAATTGAGCAATTATATATAAATTAATAATATTTCAATTTATTTATTATTATATTTTATTAATTATTTAAATATTTTTGTTATTTTTTTGTCTGTTTCATGCCAATTTTTATATTATTTTGATTTGTAATATAAATAAAATATTTTTAAAAATTTTCTTATAATTTGTAACATATTTAATCTTCATATATTATTTAGAACTGCCTTTGGGCTATTTTAAATTTTTCCTAACTAAATATAAGCTCTCTCTGCTTAAAGACGAAACTCTTCTCCCTTGCTCTAGCTTAAAAGTGTTCTTTTAATATACCAGCATATAAAATAATATTAAAAGAAATTTAATTTCTGACAAAAAACTTGTTTTATTTATTTTCTTTTTTAATTACCTTATGCAGCGCATTTAGTATTCGTTCAAATCCCATTTAATTCTCAAGTTATCGCTGTTTGGATTACTGCTGCCGTTGATGATGACGCTGATTCGTTTGGGCCGTAATGTTGACTCGACTGGTTGGCTGGTTGGTTGGTTGTTTGAGCTGTTGTTAATTTTCCTAAAATCAAAGCACAGAATTCACAGGAAATGTAAGACCCGTTGCTGCAGCTAAGACCACAACAACAACAACAACAACTACATATAACAACAGCAGCCAGTCAATTCCATGGTGTGCAGGAACAAGAACTAAAACTGGAACAGAGTTTAGCAAGAAATTGCATTTGGCTTTATGTTTACAAAGTCTCACTAGGAATGCCCATTCCGGTCAGTTAATGGCTCGTTTTATGTGTTCATTGGTCTGCCTCAAAATTAAAATATTAAAATTTATGAACATAAAATTCGAGGCTGTGGCTGTAGCTGAGGCTGACTCTGTGGCTGTGCGCATTCCCTGGCCCTGATTATAGTCCACGAAAGGAATCTGGCAAGCGTGCATCTGAGCCTTTGCATGCACTGCTGTTAGTCTGCTTAACTTAAACGCAACTTAGCCTCTCGCTCTCGCTCTCGCTCTGATGTGGCGCAGATGATAAATAATCCACGCAAAAGAGCCGTGAGCCGTGAGCCATGAGCCCGGCCAGCTCGCAGCTCGCGACTGGCCCATTGCTCATCCGGCAGGTGCAAATCGCATGTGACAGCCAGACACTTAACTTTTGTGCGCTGCTGTCGAGTCAAAGCGAGTCGAGTCGAGTCGAGGGTCCCGCACTTGCAGTTGCACTTCTGCTAATGCAAACACGTAAGCCAACTGACCGAGCAGCTCAAGCTCCCGACCCAGCAGCCAAACAGCCAAAGAGTGAACAGTGAACAGTGAACAGTGAACAGTGAACAGCGGGCAGACAGCGTCCAGTTTCATGTTCGGGTCCAGTCGGACTCTGTCTGGCCTGGTATGGTGCCAGTTGCCAGCTAGAACGCTGCCTGCCTCATTTTTTATCGCATGTTAATCACAACCTTGTGGAACTCTCTGTTTGCCTTGCTGCTGCTGCTGCTGCTGCTGCTGCAGTTGCTGCTGCTGCTGGCTAAGCTGCTTGGTGCCAGGCAGACTTAAGCCCTTTTGTTGTATGGATTTTGTATCTCTTTTTATTTTTAATGCACTAGCAAGAGGTATAATCACTTTGTGGTTAAGCCTGACTTGCTTAGAATAACACCTGCACAATTGGCAACGATAAAGCGAGCTGTGTGGATATTAAAGTTGAGATGCATTTTTTTGTTGCATTAATATTTGTTTTTTTTCTTCAACTCTTCATCTGTTTTTTGCTGAGAATAGTAGATGACAGAGAATATTATTTGTTATTTTTTCAAGGCATAAAACTAAATATGCTGGTACAAATTTAAGCTAAAATGTGTTTTCTTCATTAAGAATCTATAAAATACTTATATATGCTTTGCTTATAAAGCTTAATTAAAATATATATTTTGATTACAAATAAAATACATATATATTCATATATTTATATATATATATTTTACATATTTTATTATTATTATTAAAAAAAATATGTATATATAGCAGTTTTTTTTATATATTTTTTAAATTATAATAAGTATTTTTTTTTTTTCAAAGACGTTAATAAAATAATTTGAAATAATTTGCAATAATGATAAATATATAACAAGATTATCAAAAATAACTTGGTATGTATTTTAAGCTAAATATATTTTTAAATATTATTTACAATTTAATTAATTTAATAAAAAATGTATAAAAAATAATATTGATATTGAAAACATATTGAAAAATAAATATTTTTTTTATTTGTGTATTACTTATATTTTTTTTAGTTTTTAAATTAAATCTATAGTTTGTTTGCATAATTTCATTTCTAATCATTTTCGTCATTTCAGCGTAGAGTGTGAAAAGTATGTAAACATTGTCATAGAATTTTCCACCTTTTGGTTTGGGCAACCTTTTTTTTTTTTTGTTTCTGGCTGTTTTCCTTTGTAGGTATGCATATTTTCTGCTGTGGCTCTGTGCTAAGGCTCTCATAGACAACGGAGCCTCGTCTGCCTTGGCTAAGTGAATGCAATTAAAATTGACGTTAATCTGCTGGAATTCTGATGTTTTGTCATGTTTGCGCGCTAAAGATGTTATTTTGTTTTGACATGCTCTTGGCCTGCCTTGGCAGCCTTCTGCTAACCCAGCCAGCAGCCCAGCAGCGCTGTCCGTGTCTGTCTGTCTGCAGAGTACACAACGCTGTGCAAGCTGGCAACAAGGAGCCTAGAGCCTGGAGTCAGGGCCAGAGCCAGAGCTGGAGTCAGAGCCACTTGGCCACGTTGTTGTCGTGTACATGTAGATCAATCTATCTAACTAACGCGTTTGGTGTTTGCCTGCTCCATGCTTGTTATTTAAATTGTTATATTATTTGTGGCTGGCTGGCTGGTTGGCTGGTTAGGCTTGGGAAACATGGGAACCGCAAGCCACTCAGTCGACTGGCTTGTAGCGCAGCTTAACTTTAATCGAATTGTCTGGGGATGCCTGGCCAATTATAGCCGCTTTGCAGTGTTCTTTTGAGCTGCTTGCTCGGCCATGTTTATGATTGCATTGCAAATCAGCTAATCAATTAATTTCCCTATATGCTCTATAGCTCGTAATGTGTTTTAAATATCAAATTCAACTCCAGCTCTCCTTGTACATCGGGGGCATCGAGCTGTGCCTCCGTGCCACACAGAAGTAGCTCATAAATCTTGTGCTACTATCTGCGGCTCTATACACACTTTTAGCTATTATTACTGCAGCATTAAGACACCCAAATGGCCGAATGCTTTGTTGTCTGCTCAGATCCTGATCCAGATGCCGGCCATAACTGCCATTAACATTGGCACTTAATTTACTTTTAGCCAAAAACCAAAACAAACACGCCAAATGATGCTGCCAGCCAGCGAGCCAGCGAGCCATCCAGGCAGTCAGCCATTCAGCTATCTTATTATATTTGGTCAACAATGTGCGAGACCCAATATGGGAGCAACACACAACAACAATACAGAGAAACTGAAGAAAAAACACACCAAATTCAACAACAATTAAAACCATTTTCAAGCAAACAAACAGCAGCATTTCCCGACCTGCTAGCCGCTGTCCAATGTCCAAGACTCTCTGTGCTTATTTATTGGAGTCTTGCACATTGTTTGCGCTGCCAAAAAAAAAAAGGAAGAAAAATCCTTGCGGGCAGGCTGGCGGTTGAGGGAAAGTAAACCAGGCAAAAAGGCCAAGAATAAGACACTCACACACACACACACACACTCACACACAGAGAAAGGAAAGTAGCTGTGTGAATGTGGCGTATATTTTAACAATTTTCAATTTTAGCTTTTGTTCGCAGCGCGCGAGCTAACAATAAAAAACACAGAGTGAGGGAGAAACAAAATCTAGAGAGATAGAAGAAAAAAAAAATAACAAATACATTGGTTGAAATGCTGCTGCCCCACTCCCTCTCCCCATCCCACGTCTCACCGACAAACAACAAAGAGAACAACTAAATTTAAGTGCCTTCATCTTATCTGCCTTTTGAGCGCATTATCCTGGTGGTCCTTTGGCCTCAAATGGAAGGACTTAAGACAACAAGAAGACTTCGCTCTGCCTGTTTGCTCGACCATAAATTGACTTTTATTTAATTTGATCACTTTCCACATTTTTGTACAATTTTCACGAGCTTTTCATCTTTAATTTTAAATGCATAACAATTCAATTTGTGAGTCGCTCCACCACGAATTGCCCACGTTGACGAGCAGCTGTTAAATAATTTGTTGAGCTCCAGCTGGGGATGTGTAGAGAGGGGACGGCTTGCTTCACTGCGCAGGCGTGAAGGCGTTATGGGCTTACGTTTTCAATACTGATTAAGCAATCGTTGGAGAAGTCGAAGAACTATAAAGTTGTCTTGTGCATAACTGACTGACTAATACTCGTCACTGGCAAAGGCTAGCTAAGTGAATAAAATACGTATTTATTTCTATGAGTCCTTAACTAGAAAAACTATAAATATTCTATTTAAAGAGTCACAGCAAACTTCTGTTAAAAAATAAATTCGTAGCATAGGCTTTATATGATTATTAAATAAATAAAAAATAATAGTACTTATTTCTCTACTCTAAGTTTATTTTAAGTGAATGTAGCTTAGTATATTTAATATTTATTTATACATATTATTATTGAAATTGAAGTATGTGTTAGCATATTTAGTATATGTTCATAAATAAACAGGCTTTAGTCTATGACACTTACTGAGATATTTACTGGGATATTTATATAAGATATAAGTCTAACCACATATAGAGAAGCTCTATACCTAACGTGTTTATAAATGTTTTGATTAATTGAATATTTCTTAAATGAAGCAACTATAAAATATTAATAATTAAAATAAGAATAATAAATAATAAAAATATATATAACATATTCCAAGTTAGGCAAGGGACTATTAAACAACAAAAAAAAAATATAATAATATTATTTATTTATTAGCTATATAATCTTTACTTTTTGATCACTCAAGCCATAAAACTGTATGATTGATTTGATAAAAGTATATTCCCAGTATATCCTACAATCAATATACCCTCTTCACTCTACATTCACTGCACTCGTACAAAAACCTCATAATTTCTTTTAAGCTGTCTTTGTATAGGTATTTGACAATTTTATTCGGTAAACTCCAATTTCGGGGGTGGTAGAGAAATTGATTTCCGGCGCATTTCCCCTCCGCCTCGTTGCGCTTCGTCGCTGTCGCCAGGCGCTAATGAGCTGCAGCATTCGCGTGGTTCCTCGTCTCTAGTCTAGTAGCTGACAGATACTTTTGGGCTGCAGGCAGGCCCAATGCAATGCAATGCAATGCCATGCAATGATTAAAATGTTTGTTCTGCTTGAATGCAGGCGCAGTTACCGAAAAATATTTCTGAATTGTTTATACTTGCTTCCGTTTGCGCTGCAAGGGGGGAGGGTTGAGGGCTGAGGCAGTGGAGGGAGCTAAGAAATGTTTTAGAAGCTCATTGAATTAAATTGTAATTTTTAATTAAAGCCAATTTATGTTAATTGTTGCCATCAATAGACGTTTAAATGTGGCACAAGGCGTGAAATTATGCAATTTCCTGTTGGGCGGGGTCTGAAATGGAATTTAAGAAAACATTATAATCAGTTTATATCTATAGACTAAGGTATACCGTATGAACGGTTAGAACAAAACTCTTTAATTAAAACGGTAAAAATGCAGCTGGATAAAAGAGTCAAATCAAGTTCAAAAGAGCCTCAGCTGTACTTATCTTTAATGCATGAATACTAATGCCCGCCTTTGGTCTGCCTCCATTTGAAGTTCTTCTTCTTGCTGTCACTTTGTTGAACATAATCATACATTTGCATACGAAATGGCCCAATGTCAGATCAAAACAAACAGCCGATACATCAAGTGGGGAACGAGCTACTACTTCTGAAACGAAACTTGGATGCACTTTATCTATTTGTCAGCTGTGCTAAGACTGAGAGATAGACAGAGAGAGAGAGCCATGATCTTGAGCCCTTGGCCATCTAGGCATTTCCCAGGCCATTCGAGCATAAAACTTGACATTTGTTTAGTATCAAACTGGCGCACAGGAAACAATGTCTTCTCCGACTAGCTGACAGACAGATCGTCAGGTATTTTTATAACATGTATGCCCAAATGCAGTAGGCACGCCGCTTCCTCTTCACCTCACCCTCGCTCGCCCTGCATTTGGATATAATTAATCGTGTAGCCAAGCGTCCGAGCTTAAGTCATCATAATGGCTTCATCAGACTCCACTGAAACGAACCGTCATCTGTCAGCGAGGCGGCCTAACTTGTCGCTAGCCGGATTGCTGGCAGACAGGAGACAGCAGAGAGCAGACGGATAGCTACTAGTAGACAGTGGATAGGCAAAAGGCCCCCACAACTGGCTGCGATTGGAGTGCATTGCGCTCATAAATTACAATTTATTATGACATCATTTTTTACGGATTACCAAACGGCCAATGAATGCACTCGCTGCACACACACACACTTACACACATGTGCATGTCGATTTGAGGACTTTTGCTTTTGCCTTTCCTTTTCATATACATATAAATATATATGTTTATATGTCTGTCTCGCTGTATGTGCCCCATACCACGCTGCACGGCCGTGCTATGCGGCATAAATTTTCATGGCAAACGAACGTATTACGAGCATTTCCTTATGGGCTCGCCTCGCATTGAATTGTCAGCGCCTCTGTCTAGTCATAATTTAGTGCGCGTATTCGACATCATCTTCGATTCTTACCCTCATCCTTGGGCAGCTTTGTGCGCGCCGCCCGAGCTGCCACATCAGGCATACCTATAGCTATCCTATATACATACACGTCCTCTGTATAATAATAATAATAATAATATTGGCTTTTGGCATTGCGACTGCTCTGATTGTCGATTTCTTTTGAACTGCCAACAGCCTTTCCGCTGGCAGCCGGTGCGTACATAGCTGTGGTACTCGTCCTCATCTACTTTTAATATCATAAAGCTATGATTTATTATGGCCCATTTGGCACTGCCTGCTGTTGTTGTTGTTGTTGCTGGTGCTGCATTCGTTGCGCCCATTTAACATGTTATTTAGCTGCATTCAATAAGCAGAGCTTCGGACTGTGGAAGGGACTGGAAGTAGGCAAGATTTGCAAGTATGCCAAGTCAAAGCAAACAAAGTAACATATTTATAGAGAAGTAAAATAATTGATGGATATGTACTATTATCCTAAAGAAATACATAATACATTTTATTTACATTTTATAATTTTTAATTATTTAAATAAAAGTTGTTTATTTTTTTTTTTATTATAATTAAAATTTAATAATTTTGTATTTTGTTATATATATTATAATGTTATAAATTATAATAAATATTAATTTATTTTATTATTTTTTATTTTATTTTTAATTTTACAAAACCAATAAGTTTTTCGTTTTTTTAATGATTTTTTTTTAAGAATAAATTTAACTATTATGTGAGTATTTATCGAGTCATAAATTATATTTATCCCCCTTTTGCAATTTTAAAATAAAGTAAAAAAATAAAAATAATAATAATAAAAATAAATATATAGTTCCATTAATGAAATATAATTCCATATAGTAGTTTTTATTCATAATATATAAAAGTTTACTTTAAATCGTATATAAATTTTGTACAAACAGATGTTGTTTATATGTTTATCAAATACGTATATATGACTTAAATTATTTCTTTATATATAACTAGCCTCTGAATCTATGGGGAGACGACGATTTTTAAGTACTTTCAATTTATTTACAGATTTATTTTAATTATTTACATACATTTTAATTATTCATTTACTTAAATGTTGCCAATAGAAATACCATAAAAAATATGTATTTTTTTAAATATCTATTTGTTTTTATTTTGAACGATATTTTTCGGAGTCGATCTTCTACAGAACATAACTTTACATATAAACTTCACTTTAGCACTTTGCCAGAAAATACATTAAATTTTAAATTAGTTTTGTGAGAGCGACTGGCTAATAAAAATGTATTTCTAGCCTCATCTAGGCGAATGGACAGACATTGACCTTTTGGCACTCGGCTCACCTAGCAGCAGCATCACTTCTGAGAGGCGTCATCTAGGCAGGCACCTATTATGAACTTGCAACTCGTTTGGCAATTACCCTGCGACAACCAAAAAGAAAACCGAGTGAATTAATTAAAGTGTCTCTCTCTGCCTCTCTCTCTCTATCTTTCGCTGTCCGTCGCACTATAAAACGATGCCAAGGCGCAGATTACCAAATGTGGCACACAGACACACGCGCTCAACTAACTCATTACGCAATGGCAGGAAAACGACTTTATTACACTTAAAAGCATTTAAAAGTCATTTAGAACAAGCATTAAAAAAGCCACCAAAAGAAATATCAAGCAAATGCAGACCCGAAAAAAAGAGATACACTAAGTACTTGAAGTGCGCGGCAATTAACAAATTTGAAATTGAGATAAGAAGGAATCAAGTTGCTGCCGCTGCTGTTGCTGCTGTTGCTGTTGCTGTGTGGCAGGCAGCTTTATGACTCGATTAAGTTGTTGCGATAACAGTTTAATTTATAATGGAATCACTAAGTGGACCTACAGCAGCAAGGATGCGACTCAAACTAGTTCATGTCGCAGCGTTTAGAGAACAATCTCAGGACATGTTCACAAATCTAAAGTATATTTCATAGAAACACATAAACTGACTTCTTCTTCTTCTTGTTGTTCTCCTTCCAGTTCTTCGTCTTTATTTTTTATGGGTCACAAAGAACCAAACCCAAAAGATTGTGGTCATTGATTGGCTGCCACACGTAGATTCCAAGTTTCTAACGAAAGATAAATGTAGTCTGAACCCTCTGACGACTGCTCGGACTATTCACTTGCCCGAATCATCTGAAAGGAAACCCACTGCGTGGCACCTTTTGATTCCTGCCTCAGTCTTTTATGTGCATTGTCAGCGTTTCTCTGCTTTGTTTTGATTATAATAAAAATCAAAATAAGTTGTCGTCCATTGGCGACAGGCCGACTGCAACCTACTGGGACGGGGACTGGAGTCTGGGGACAGATTTTCCATGGAAAAATCAGTCGTATAGACTACAGTTAGATAAATCGTAATAATTTTGATATCTGAGCATCTAGCGCATATCGTTTTGATGGCCAGCCAGAAATTTGTATTCAAATAATCGTAAAATTCCCTCAATCAATTTGTATGCGAGTCACAAACGCTGTCCAATGATTTATTTATTGTTGAACGTTCGTTCGTTCTCTGTCCATGGCTATTTATTTATTATTATTTAATTATGGCACAAATGAGCTGTAATAATGTGGATCGCATTGATTACGAGCCGCAAGTGGAGTATTAATTTGATTTCGATTTCACATGATGGCCACTTTCTCCATAGGCGAGTTAATTGATAACGACATTTACCTATGATTCAAGCGGCATTTAGATTTTCCATTTGCTAAAATCATATTATGTTGATTGAAAGTTGCAGCAGTGGAAAATGCAATTTCCCAGGCCCGAGGCGCAAATTCGTTGAACTAAAATATCGTTTGTCTTGCGCAAAGCAAACAAACAAAAACAATTTTCGAGCTGGCACTGCCTACCATAAAAGAAATATTAACCTAAAGATATGCTTTATGCGGCTACAAAGGCCATAATCACAGTCAGCTACATTCGAGCCCTCGCTGTATCCTGTTGCTGCTGCTCTGATAGCGTAGGCTACAATTAAAGTAGAACCTTCTCAAATATATCTTGGGCATTCTTCTCTGAGCTTTTTTTGTTGCCTCTACCTCGACTTTTGCAAATTGTGTGCGAAAAAGCTGGAGATGCGTATTAAATGATAAAGCTGCAGCCAGAGAGAGACCAACACGCGCCTCAACAATCAGGCAAGAGCTATAATTGCGACTTGCTGGCGTTTTGCTACGATTTAAAGCAGTGCCCAGCAGTGGCTAGAAATTAATACACGTGCAAATTTTGCGCCAGCAGCCGTAATTATTTTCCCATTTGATTTATGCTATCAAGCAGCGGGTTGATAGGGTTGGCGGTAGAGGTAGAGGTAGAGGTAGAGGTAGAGGTAGAGGTAGAGGTAGAGGTAGAGGTAGAG
>NW_022045938.1:61717-76755 GCF_001654015.2 Drosophila navojoa
ATATATATATATATATATATATATATATATATATATATATATATATATATACTAGAGTAGTATAAACTTAACTATAGTTATATTATATTTTATTATATTTTTATATTAGCTTCTCAAATTTTTTTTTTTTTAATAATAGTCGATAATCTTTGAAAAAATTCATATATGATTCAGGTAGTTTATCTCTATATACTTAAGAAAATATGAAGAAAAAGATTGAAGTTCATATAATTATTGTATTATCTTTAAAAATATTAAATAACATAATTAAGACAAACAATTGAATTTCATTATCATTCTATATATTTTTAGAAATACGTGTATTATTTCATTTACATTTTCGACGCATGTCTTAATAGCTAGGTTACATTTGATTTATCATACATTATTTCAATACTAAGCTTAGGTATTTAAGCAACTTGATTGTGCACTCTTATCAATGTAATCATCAATAACTCGAATATGCAATAGGCTCTCAAGCAGCAGCGCTTAATCTGGTGAGATTTGTTCAGCCATCTGTGCTTAATGAATTTCCAGTTCTTTCTCTATCACTCACAGTGATCACTGCCAATTGATCAACTGCATAGCTCGTGGCGGATATGCAAATCTCCAACAGATGTGTATGTCGTATGCATATAGGATATCGTCGACTGCTCCTGGAATGCCCCCCACATCCGCTCTGTTGTAATTGCTTAGCTGATTTCAGTTTCGCACGCATAATTTATGCGCAACTATCAATGAGATTTGTTTGGACAATGAGCCAGGCAGCAAAACTGACGCCGGTTTAGCGGAACGTGTTTGGCTGAAGCAGGAAAAGCCAAAGTTTTGTTTATGCATTGAGCATTGAAACTGCCAGACAGACTGGGACTGCAAGCCAAAAATAGCCAAGCGAAAATAAAAATAAAAATAAAATAAGCAAAGAAAATAAAGTGACATGCGGCAAATATAATCTATGAGATACGCATATCGCGTTTGAGTTATCTGAACAGCAGAGCAAAAACAAATCATGTGTCAGGCAGCAGGCAGCAGGCAGCAGGAGACGGGCAACAGGCAACTGCAACTGCAACTGCAACTTGATATGCCAGTCTTGGACTGTTGGTCCTCCGGTTGGTCATCGTCATCGTCGTCGTGATAAATGCCGGCTGATAAATGCGTGTCGCCGTCACAGGCACAGACAATGCGGAGACACATGTTTGCATAAAGTATTCTCCTTCTTCTTCTTCTTTTCTGCATGCCGATCGAGCGTAGCCAGGCAGCGAATCCCTGGACATGGACACATGTAACATCTCAGTGTTCACAGCTAACGTGGCCAGATAGAAGAGTCAGTTGGCATTGCGTTGCGTGATCGCTCTCCGGCTTAGGCCCATCATTTGCCTGTCTCTGGCCTGGTATATGGCAAATCTATCTCTAAGATTGATTATAATCGGTAGTCAAGTGTCCAGGCAATCTGAGGCTGCTGCTGCTCTGCTGCTGCTGGCTATTTATGACCCAAGCTCGAGCAAATTATAATTTATGAAGTCTACGATATCGTCTTGCACTATGCGTGCTGGCCCTGGCCTTGGCCCTGTCGCTGTGGATGTGGATGCGTAAATGTATCTCACAGATACATTCAAAGTATTTCGTTTTCGTTTCTGTTTCCGTAGCCATGCCTCATGCTGGCTGGCCGGCCTCACATGGCACTGCATCATCAACAATTTCATATTTTGACAGCACGTTAACGTCATTTATTAATTGAATCCAATGTTAATATGCCCCAAAGACATTCTCCAGCTTTCGCCCTCTCTCTCTCTCTCGCTCTCTCTTTCTCTCTGTCTGGGGACCCCACCTTTACCTGGAGGTCTGGATTTGGTAATTATATGTGTTTCGATGGAAAACATTTTCAAGTGGCGCCTGGGTTTTCCATTTCACTGGAAATTAACCAAGACTTGAACTTAATTTCCAGTTTTACCATGTGGTAAAACGCATGTTGTGCGGCCTAATCGTTTCGAAATCTAAGTTTCTACCAGTGGAGATGGAGATGGAGATGGAGAGAGAGGGAGAGAGAGAGAGAGAGGGAGAGAGAGTATCTCCCATTTCACACTAAAATTATCGGTTCAAGCATCAGGTGTAGGCCAAGCTGCTCAAGAGTCTGTGTCTCTCCGTGTTTGAGCTGTGAGTCAGAGTTCCGTGGAAATCAAAAGTGTGGGCAGGACGTGTGTGATTCGATATGGGCGGAATTCTATAAAGAAAGTGTTTGCTGCGAGCTGCCAAAGATGAGTTAAGTATCTAGATCGCCCTGGCTAGAGAATATGCTAAGTAGTTTCCATTAAACTGGGTTTTCACTTGTATCGATTACAGACTCGCACGAAAAAAGAGTTGTTTTGATAGACCCGAGTTCATGGGAAAGCCAGCGTTTGAGTGCTCAAGCGTTGGATTTAGTTACAAATTCTATATAGAAATGCCTGTTAGAAGGTGTTACTTAATTTCTAATAAATCTACTTTAGAGTTGACTTTGAATTTCATTTTAGTTTCATTTCTGTATGCACTCTGCTTGCTCTACTTATTCGAGTCATTCGACACTCCAGCTCTTGGCTGTGGCTTTGCAGTGTGACACTTCAATTCTCATACATTTCGGTTGCTTTTGATATCAGGGTCTTGGGCATGAGCAGCTTACATTGCACAGAGTCTGAAAGTCGAATTGCCTTTAATAGCTGCTGAAATCTCTTAAATACCAAACACTTGATGACGTTTTTAGTTCCCAGCACAGAGATGCATTAGCAAAGCTCCAAACACAGCAAACAGCACAGAGCTTGAATGGACAGACAAAAAAAAAAAAGAATAAAATAAAAGAAGCCAGAGAGAAATAATACAAGTCAGCAAATGCTTAGCTCTACCTTTGAACAATCAAACTGAGAAATGTGTGTGATGTATGTACATATATAAATGTATGTATGTGTGTGTGTGTGTGTATGTGTCTGGGCATTTACTTACTTTTCATGGCATCGATTTAAACTTAACCTTTGCCATGGGGTAGGCAGTACGCAGTCTCGGAGACTCCATTGTGCCCAGTTCTTTGAGATCCATTGTGTACTCACTTCCGTTGCTTTCTGCTATTGCTGCTGCTGCTGCTGCTGCTGCTGTTGTTGTTGTCAGCCTTCCTTCTCGTCGTCTCGTTGCATTTAACGCTCATTTTTTGATTCATTATTTATTGTGATTTCTCTAAAAGAACCTGAGAGGGAGAGAGAAAAAACGAGTAGCACCAGGAGACGACTTTAAACCGGAGCGGGACAAAAAAAAAAGTGTGAAGCGCAAATAGGTAGGAAAATCAAAAGCAAGTACAATCCAGAACAATGGGACAATGGAACTTCTTTCCGGTTGCCCAGGCGTTGGCAACTATTCTGTTCTCTAACTGGCCTTTGCACATTTGGAATATGATTAATTGCGAGTCAATTGATATTTTATTGGATCGAACACAATAAGCGCTAAGGAAACGGAACACTGAGATTGCGGAAGTCGCATTTAGCATGGTCCAAACGGGCACCGGAACTGCCTTTAACTGGGATTGGACTCGAACTGGGCTTGTCTAAAGATGTTTGCCTAAATGCTGACAAATGGGTCTGGAAAAGTCGGCAATAGGCAATAGGCAGTCGGCAGTCGGCAGCTGAGAAATGTGTTCAAAGTAGTTAACCGACTGACGGACGAATGACAACGTCGCGCCGGGCAAACAATGTTTTCCTATTGCTGTTGTTTTTGTATACTTTTTTTTATACATACATATGTACATTTGTTAGCCTTAACCCGTTGCAACTAACAAGTTTCTTGTTAAGACAACGGCTCTAATAAAGCAACAACAAGCAAATGCGACAGCGACGGCGACGGCAACGGCTCACAGCGCATGCGCAGCCAGCTGCGTTGTGTTACATACCCTATAGAGGAGACTTGAGAGGAGTAGATTAGCTGGGTAGAAAGTAATACATGTAAAAATTATTGTAGTTGAATTTATATAGAGCTACAGCTTTGAAGTATTTTATATGCTTAGTCAAAAAACAATTGATTAATGCACTAAGCATAATATGAGTTATAATATTTTATAAAATAAAAATATTACAATTATATATATATATATACATAGTTAAGCAAAATTGAAAATAGGTAATTATAACATATACATAGAAAATATTATATTCTTAAATATATAATATCACATTTTTAATATACATATATATGTATGGATTTACTAAAAAAAAAATTAAAATAATATGAAAATTAAATTTATTGCGTATAACTTTTAAATTTGTATATATATATATATATATTTTGTTTAATTATATAATATGATTAATTAATTTTTTTTTTCATTTTTATTCAATTATATTTTATATATTATTTTTATTTATTTAATAAATTAATTTTATTTTTAAAATACAATTTTAATTTTTTCATTTTTATTCAATTATATTTTATATATTATTTTTATTTATTTTATAAATTAATTTTATTTTTAAAATACAATTTTAATTTATTTTATAAATATATTTTATTTTAATATATTTTATTATTTTTCTCAATTATATTCATCTCATTTAGCTGCTGACTTCCTTCTGTAATACAATTTCTTCTCATTTACTGTTCTTTTCATTTATGCAGGGCATCTGCTAGCACAGCTCACTCTGATTAACTCTGGTTTCGGTTGGATGGCTGGTCACTCTAAGCGTTCCCATAAGTTACCTCGCCCTTCGCTTTTTCTGTTTTTTGTTTGCCCAAAGTGCGTCGCTGTTGTTTGCTGACTGTATTTTAGTCAGTTTTAGCCGGCTCGGCTTGGCTTGACTGGCTTTGCCATGCATTATTTGCATTTATGCTTTGTCGAATGCAACGGTAGTTGCAGTGTTTTACCTAATTACACATCGCTCCCCAAATCTGTCTAATTGTTTAAGTGCTTTTTAGCATTCGACTAAACAATTTCCATACGCGCAGCGCAAACAAACATATTTCCAGTTATTGTTTAGATGTGATTACCTCTGCCGCTGCCTGCTCACCTGAATGCCGTCAAATGTTGTTAAAATTTATTGCCAAGCAATTCTCACACATCGACGCAAATTGAGAGGCCCCTTCAGAGTGGCGTTGCCTCAGCTGCTATTAAGTGTAACGTGAGAGTAAAAAAAAAAAAATAATAAAATAAAAAGAAGCAGCACATAAACTTTCTGTACACCTGCTGCAACTATTTCTGGCCTTAGATGTAGATCAAGTACAGCTGGAAGAGTTGGTTTAGTATGTGAAGTTTCTTTTCTATAATTAGTTATGGCCGCCCATGTGGCATGTGGCAAGAGGCAAGAGGCAACCTGCTGTCGCCATCAAAACATAATTGCTGCAAGCCTTTTTACCAATCTGTTGCGGCATACTTTTTCGATATTTGGAAATCAGAAACTTTCTAAAAATTATAAATAATTATCTCATATTGTTGCTATTCCAGCTGTCAAACTGAATTAAAGCGCTCACATTTTAAATCTTAATTGACATTTTACATTTACAATCTGCTATTTATTTTTAAAATTTTGTACAGAATATATATTCTGTATAGCAAATATAAATAAAACAGAAACTTGTATATTTTACATATATCATATTTTTCTTGCTTATTTTTTTTTGTTTCCACATTTTCAATAAAAGTTTTCATTCTGAATATTTTACATTTATCTCTTAAATTATTTAAATTCATTTAATTTTCTTTCACTTCCGCATAAATTCGCTTTGGGAAAGAACTTTTTCATGCTATATTTGAGTTATTTATGTTAACTATATTGTGTGCATTTTCATAATATTTTACAACTCGAATATGTTTACTTTGAAATGTATTTCTTTCATATCAATATTTACTCTTTGCCTTCCCTTAGCCCCCGTTAATCACAGGAACTACTTTAGTTCTTGATAAATAAGTGCAATATTTTTTTTTTTAATTTGTAGCTTGTTAGTTTTTTTTTTTTTTGCTGTCTGATGAAATAATCCAACCGATTTACAGAACATAGATTTACGTTTTTTATTGCATGAATAATTCCGCAATATTCCATAAAGAGATTGTAGAGATTGTAGTTTTATTTGCAGCTTTTAGCTACTTTTTGACATATTTATTGCATTTATTGCCGATTCACAATATTTTTTCGACTGTTTGCACTAAGAGAGCTGACATTGATGTCAGATGCAAATCAACAACGAAATTCGTATATGGAAAATGAAAATAATTATGGGTTACAGTGCCTGCCAAATGTTGATTTACTGCAAACAGTTGTCAATATGCAAGAGTGCACAATCTATCTCTCACTCTCTCTCTCTCTCACACCCATCCTCTCTCTGTTTCTGAAAATAAGCCGTACAGATTTTTCATATGTGTAGACATAGGCAAACAGTATTTTGCATACTTTTACGAGAATTTCGAGATGGCAAAAATATGCAAGTTATGCAACCGGCAAATGCCAGCAAAACCCCGAAAAACCCCCAGCGCTTCTAACTCGTTCAGCATGTTGGCACAAAGTTATGGCCATTTATAGTTGATTTTCTTGTTGTCACAGTTGTTGTGCGTGTGCGAGTGTGTGTGTTTGTAAATAGTTGAACAGTCTGCATATTTCCTTATGTATGTATATACATATACAGAGATATCTGTGCTCTGTGCCATAACTCAAAAATGCATCGCAATGCTGCACTGAGAGCAATAGACAAGCATGTCCCAAGTATCAAATGACACTATAAATAACAATTCGCTGCGTGGTTTTTGGGGCATGTGTTGAGTTGCATTTGTGCGGTGTGGAAAGAAAAGGTTTCTACCGCTGCAACACTTCAATTGCAGCGGGAGTGTAATGAGTGTCCTTAATGGGATATGCTTCCATGAGGTACGACCATATCGGTTTCAAGAGCAACGTTTTCGCCTTAAGTGTTAGATTTGAGTAAACCAGAGCAATTGATGTCCACTTGACATTTGACAGTGCCCAAGTTGATTTTCTAATGAAATCTCTTTTGCGCCTACGTGTTTTGGCGGCTTAATTATGCCAAGTGCCGAGTGCCCGACTTGGCCGCAATATTTCACTTGGCTGAGGCAAAAGTCTAAAGTACGTCAAATCATTCTGGCCGCAAAACTCGAAGCATTTCGTGTGTGTTGATGTTGCTGGGCTGCCAGGCCTCAACTGTGCGTCGGGCTGCAGCTGCAACAGAGTCCAGAGTCGGCCGAGCCTCTTCTCAGAGAGCTGGCCTCAGATAAATTGTGAGTGAATTGGCTTTGAGTGAGTTTTGCTTGAAAACCTGTTTTGCTCTCGGTCTGACGCTCTCTCGCTCGCTTCGGCAGCTGCTTTATCTGAGCACTCACCACTTGGCATGCTTACTCTCTCGCGCTCTCGCATTCACTCTGCCTCTCTCCCTCTACGCCTGGCGTTCGGGCGGCTCTCGTTGCAAGGCCGCGTCGTGGATTATCTACGCCTCGCCTGCAGCTGGCGTAGCCGTAGCGGAAAACACTCGGACCGAGGTATCGTCAATGCGCTGCCTGCTCAGCTAAATCAGTGTAGTTCGTTGCCTCGTCGTGTTCGGTTGTCCACTAGCACCCAGCACCGACTGTGTCTCACATTCTGGCCAACAGTTTGCCACGACTCAAAAGAACGTAAACCGTGTGACAACAACTTGAAGCGTGCAGCAAAGCGAGCCACTGGATTATCGCGCACGATTTTCAAAAACCACACACAACTAAAATACAAAATTGAAACACACACACACACATCAACAGCAAAACTAAACAGCATTTTTTATTTCGAAAATAAAATACGAAAATATACAAAAGTTATGAATTGGCTAAATAAAATACATTTTATTAGCTGCATGTGAAATTTTAAGTTCAGTTCAAGTGAAACTCAACAGAAAATTGGTCAACACAATTTCAACAAAAACAAAAAACAAGAAATAAGTTTTATTTTGTTTTTATATAATTTACAAATATTCAAACGTAAAACAAAACAACTGCAGACTTTAACAAAAATTGTTGCTGTGCGCCATAAAAATTCTAAAAGGTAAGTTGAGTGCAAGAGAAAAATTTTGATAAAGTGCTAGAAAAATGTAAAATGTTAAAAAAAAAAAATTAGATAAAAATTCTAAAATACTAAAAAAGTTATTGTAAAATTTCTATTAAAATATAAATATTAGTATATATTGAGAAAGTTATACAAATATTTATATAAAGAATTATATTTGACAAAAATAAAAAATGTTTACCTAGTGAAATATGCAACAAATATTTGAAATACTTAAAAATATAAATAATATGTTTATTTGGCTTACATAAAATTATTGTCATAGAAAAAAAATATTTTACAAAAAATCCATTTATTAAAGAAACAAAATATGGAAAAGTATATTAATTATTAAAACACGATCAACGTAATAACAATTAATTTTTCTTGTCAACTTTTAAATATGTATCATAAAAACAGAGAAACGTTTTATTTAAAAGTTTCCACAACTCACTTAAGCTGAATATGAATGAGCGACAAATTTCTTACTGAAAAAATTCAAATTGAGCTAAATATAAAACGAAATCTATATATAAAAGACAACATAATTTATGTTTCTCCAGCCATGTGATATCTATGGAAAACCCATAAAAATAGCTCCATTGCAAGAAAACTCAGCTAACCGACTTTTCTTTTCCTTTGCAATTTCTTTTCTCTCTCGCAGCATTATGGACAACTAAAAGAAAATATCACACACACATACACACACATCGAAGGCGAAATTAACCGCAAAAAACAAATCGACGCCGGAAGGCGTTAACCACAATAACAACAACAACAATAACAGCAGCAAAAGCAATAAAAGCAACAGAAACAAAATGCAGCAACTACAAAAGTTGATCTGCATCTGCAGCTGCATCTTGGTCAGCATCTGTGTGAGCCAAACGATGGCATTGGCCAATTGCCCGCCCGGCTGCCAGTGCGACGACAACACCCTGGTGGTGCAGTGCGGCGAGGGCCAGCTGGATGTGCTGCCCATTGCACTGAATCCCTCGATTCAGCGCTTGGTGATCAAGAGCAACAAGATCAAGACCATCGACTCGTCCATTCAGTTCTATGCGGAGCTGACGTTCCTGGATCTGTCGCAGAACCATCTGATGACCATACCACAGCGCACGTTCGCCTACCAGAAGAAGCTGCAGGAGGTGCATCTCAATCACAACAAGATCGGCCAGATCAGCAACAAGACCTTCATTGGCCTGTCCGCCGTGACTGTGCTCAATTTGCGCGGCAATCTGATCTCGGAGCTGCACCAGGGCACCTTCTCGCCGCTGCTGAAAATCGAGGAGCTGAATCTGGGCGAGAATCGCATTGGCTTCATCGACCCGAAGGCATTCGATGGCCTGAAGCAGCTGCGCATTTTATATTTGGATGACAATGCGCTGACCACTGTGCCAGATCCCGTGCTGTTCCAGGCCATGCCAAGCCTGGCGGAGCTCTTCCTCGGCATGAACTCGCTGCTGACCATCCAGTCGGGCGCTTTCAAGGACCTGAAGGGCCTCACCCGCCTGGAGCTGAAGGGCGCCAGCCTGCAGAACATCTCGCACGACAGCTTCCTGGGTCTGGAAGAGCTGCGCGTCCTGGATCTCTCCGACAATCGTCTGCCGCGCATTCCCTCGGTGGGCCTCAGCCACTTGGTGCGCCTGGAGCAGCTGTCGCTGGGCCAAAACGACTTCGAGCTGATCAGCGAGGGCGCCTTCGTGGGCCTGAAGCAGCTGAAGCGCTTGGACATCAACGGAGCCCTCAAGCTGAAGCGCGTGATGACGGGCGCCTTTGCGGCCAACGGAAACCTGGAGTATCTGAACCTGTCGTCCAACAAAATGCTCGTCGAGGTGCAAGAGGGCGCTCTCAGCGGCCTGCCCCATCTGCGTCATGTTGTGCTGAAGGCCAATGCCTTGACCTCGCTGGCCGAGGGTCTATTCCCGTGGAAGGATCTGACCACCCTGGATCTGTCTGAGAATCCCCTGTCCTGCGACTGCCGCGTCATGTGGCTGCGCAACTTGCTGGTGGCCAAGAATGCCAGCCAGGAGGACCAGATGACTGAGCTGCTCTGCGAGTTCCCCGAGCGCCTGCGCGGCGAGGCCCTGAAGCACCTGAACCCCACGCTCATGGGCTGCTCGCACTCGGATCCGCGCAAGCAGGCGCTCATCGGCGCCCTGCTGGTGGGCTCCGCTGCCACGATCACGGCCCTGGCGCTGGTTCTGTACCGCTGCCGGCACAAGATTCGCGAGTACCTCAAGGGCGGCGTCTGGGGCAACTCGGCGCTGGGCCGCAAGGAGCGCGAGTACCAGAAGACTTTCTGCGACGAGGACTACATGTCGCGGCTGCAGCATCATCCCTGCTCCCTGGGCATCCACTCCACCTTCCCCAACACCTACACGGCACCGCACCAGGCCACCGCTGGACCCCATCATCACTACGGCATGTGCCCGATGCCCATCAACGATCTGAATGCCGTCGATGGCCAGCACAAGTTCCAGCAGCTGCAGGTGCCGATGTCGGCGACGCTGATGCACGAGAAGAAGCTGAACAACAACAAGAGCCTGGCGGGCACCGTCGACGACAGCGCCAGCTTCGTGCTGCACATGAAGACGGCTACGATGGGACGCGATCCGCAGCAGCAGCTGCAGCAGCAGCAGGCGCAGGCGCAACAGCAGCAATCGCACCCACAGCAGTCCAAGCTCAATCACTATACGAAGCCGCAGTTTCTGGCCGCCACGGCGGCCGTTGGCGACTCCTGCTACTCGTACGCGGATGTGCCCATGGTGCATGCCCCCCAAACGCTGCGCGTCACCCACGAGCACTTCAAGCAGCGCGAGCGCGAGCCACGCGACTTCGCCTGCGATGCGGATGCCAGCGGCGAAATGATGGATCCCAATTACATCTACAGCAATGCGCACTACTCGCTGCCCCTGGAGCAGATGGGCCGCAGCAAGACGCCCACGCCGCCGCCGCTGCCGCCAGCGCTGCCGCTGCGCAACGGACTGTGCGCCACCACCGGGCGTCGCTCCTTCCAGCACAAGTCCGCGCACAACAACAACAACAGCAGCAATGCGAGCACCATGCGCCAGTTCACGCACTGATCCTCGGAGCACTATCGTCGCAGGCAGCTGAGCATCAATGCTTAGTCGTCGTGTCGTGTCGTTGTCAACTGTGATGCCAAAACTCCACCCGCCCTACCTACCGCCTTTCCCGACAGCTCCCTTCTCCCACAACAACAACAACAAAAGCAACAAGCACTTAAGCGTAATCTGAAGAAATTTTAGTAGTAGAGCACATAAGATACTAACGGGCAGCGTTTACACGAGATCTACTGAAACTATTTATAGATATATATCATATAGTATATTATCTTAACAGTCTAACATTGACAAGGTTTTCCCTTCTATTTTTTGATAGAGTATTTCCTTAAAATACTCACGAGCCGACCACGTGTAAGCGCCGCTTGAGACATTAGTTAAACAAACTTAATTCAAGAAACTTGATCCAACTCTATTATTCTGTATATAAGCACGAAACAAAAAACTCAATGCGATCTCTATGCACTCTGACTACTTACTGTCTTTCTACTACTATTTTTCCATTACAGCAAAAGCAGAACAAAAGCAAATTGTATTTATTTAGCACGTAAGCAGCCTAGTTTGTAAACTAACTTAAACAAAATATTAGCATAAGCAAAACAATTGAAAAGAAATCAACAAAGCACTGAGAGTCACTTGTAAGTTTAATTTAAATTATTTAAAACGAAAATCGATTGTTAAAAACCAACAAGAAAAGCGTATTTATAAGCCATGACTATGTATTTATTAGTTAGTGAAACAATTTATGCAAATTTAAGCAAATATCGTCAAAAATATATGCAACAACTGAAAAACTACTTGAAAAAAAAAACTCACAATTCATTTCATTTCATTTCATTTATTTTCTCCAACGATGAGCTTGCAACTTTTGCTGGGCAGCAGGTGGAAGCGAAAAGGGGCAGAAAGAGGGTGGGAATATATAGATATACATATATATATATACACAATATATATATGTATATATTTTTTATGTAGTGCAACGCATTAAATTGAATATTATGCACGCACTCATAGGCATAGACTTCCACTCTTACTCACCTGCTCTCTCCCTCTCTCTCTCTCTGGCCCTCACTCTCTAGCCTAGGCATCTGGCTAGAGCTACTCTAGCGCCACGGTTGACGTCACAGAGCGCTCGTCGTCAAAGTTTTGTAGCTTGTTTCCTTTTGCATAATAGTGCATTAATTTTACTTTACTTCACTCAATTTTAATTAAATTGAAAGTTAAGAGCTGCAAAGTGCGTACAATTTTTTCTCTCGTTCCACAGTCGGCGAATGCGAGAAAATGTGACGCAAAATATTAATGCTGAGGCTGAAAGTAAAATCGAGTTTGGGCAACAAATGGAAAAAGGCCGTCAGAGTTTAAATTGTGAAATCCAAATTATGAATGCATATATGTGTGTGTATGTGGGCCAAAGGCTTGGCTCTGCTTCATATTCGTTTATATGTAGGTTTTAATTCTTTTACATTAATTTACACATATTTTTAGCTCAGTTCCTTTCCTTTCTTGCTGAACAACTTTAATATATTATTAGCTGCAGAAAAAAGTTTAAAATTTGGCAATCAAATATATAAATTTAGATTTAATTTTTTTAAATACTAAATTATAGATTAATATTTTCTAGTTAATATTTTGGTCCTTTCTATTATTAAATTTTTAAATTTTATATTTACTTTTTATTTTTATTTAATTTAAGAATATTAAAATTTTAATTTGAAATTAAATAAAATTAAATTTTTTAAACTTATATTTACTTTTTAATTAATTCATGAATATACAAATTATAATTTGATAAAGTATTTAAATTATTGGTTTGATTTTAAATTTATAATATATTAAATTTTTAATTAATATGTATATTATATTTTATTCACTTTTCAGTGATACTAAAATATTAAAAAATTTGTTTATTATTGAATGTATTTTATTTATTTATATCATAATATTGTTTACATTATATTTTTTAAATTTATATATTGTAAAATTAAATTTTAAATTTGTTTATTAACGTATATATTTTATTTATTCATATTATAATATTTTTTACATTATATTTATACAATTATATATATATTTATTTTATTTGTATTTATTTGGATTTAACAACGATTATCTGCTTTTTACACAGAATCTTAATTTCAAACAAAATACTGTACCTTTCTTAGATTTATACAAGGTTTTGTTGCATGTTACAAAACTCGTTCTACTTAAAGCCCATTTTGGCTACATTAAGCCAAAGTCACGGCAAATGCAACTGTGTTAAATGTGAACAAAAGAAAAGCCAGTCCAAGCCAAGCTAGAAAATCTGTTATTTTTTGTCTCTCCCCTTTGGTAATCTTCTGACAATTTCAGGCAAATCATGTGGCGGTTAATGCTCGATACAAATAACCGAAAAGCCCCAGCCTATTTATACAATTAAAAAGTGGAGATAGAGAAACCAGAACACAAGTAGAGGCATGTACTATAATAACAATAAATAAATAACAAAGGTAAATAGCGGCAGGCCAAAAGCCCCAAATGGCCAACAATAAAAGTGCTCGAGCTGCGGTGCTTAAAGTAGCATTCGGAGAGGCGACTGAGAGACGAGCGAACGGACTCGAGGCTTGAGTTTTGAATTGAATCGAGTTAAGTTGAGCTGAGTTGGGAATTCATCATCAAATTTCGATTAAAAGGCGCGTGGTGCGATTGTGTTGCCCCCGAGGGGCCAACGGCCAACAGCCAACAACAGTTGGCAGCCAAAAGAGCCAACAGCCAGAGCCAGAGTCAGAGCCAGCAGCCAGCGGGTCAGCGAGCAACTGTGTAGAGTCATTCGCACTATTCAAGCTTCATTAGGAGCTAAAGTAACGAAAACATTTTGATTTCGATCATTACAATTTCCTTTCATGTGAGACGAGTGCGGCAGAGTCGAGTGAACGAGCTACTGAGCAAGTTTCAGTTACTGTTCAATTTCTGTGTTTGCCCAGTGTTTGCATTAAAGGGTTACTGGATCAAGGCACAAAACCGGCCGCAGCACTTCGAATGGCCCTACGTCCACACGGACGTAATCATTAATTCCCCAATGCGCAGACAACAACGCCTGATGCTCAGATATGTAGCCGATCCATCTACAGATTGTTTGGGGCTTTGGCTTTTCGGGCCAGTTCTGAACCAGGCCAACAGCCAGGCGGGCAAACGAAAAGCCAGTCAGAATATGAGGCCCAAATAAAAGCTATGCTCTGGGCAGTAATTATGACGAGCCATGGTCCAAATATTGGAGCCATTGTAATACGCTCTGCATGAAGCACGGCTCGGCTGTGGCTGTGGCTGCTGCTGCTGCTGATTGTATGATGACCATGTTGAAAATGCTCATTAAAGGTACTTCAGAAATTATAGCATTTCACAATTGCGTTTACCGGGCAGGTTAGCGCGCCTCCATTCTCCAGCGGGGCTCGTTCGATTTGACGCGCTATTTATCAGCTGTTGTTATCTATTGGCCGCTCAGAAGTTACATAAAAGCTTTTCGGGGCAATTAAGTTGAACGTGCCGTGATGTGGGCCAAGTTTCATATAGTTTTTGGATTTCGGATTTTGGATTTTGAATTTTCTTTGAAACCGTCTTTGGGGGCGTCTTGACACGGGTGCTGAAAGTATTTAAAGTCTATTTTCATTTGAAAGCTACAGTTGAGTTGAGTACACCTAAGCTGTGAGTGAAAGAATGTAAGTGAGAGTTGTGTGAGAGCAGGCAATGCATTGTAGTTAGTATGTATGGGAGAGTTCTGGATGCACATTACATACATACATGTACAGATTTTTATTCGCTTTAATTCAGATTCAACTACATACTATTCTGTCAACTTATTACATGATACAGCATTATAAGAAATATAATAATTAATAGTTATTATAATGTGTTCTGTTTTTTTTTTTTTTTTTTTTTTTTTTTTTTTTTTTTTTTTTTTTTT
>NW_022045938.1:82263-121059 GCF_001654015.2 Drosophila navojoa
TATATATATATATATATATATATATATATATATATATATATATATATATTTATTTGTTATTATTTTCTTTTTTAATTTATATATTTTTTAAAATTTATTTATGCATTCATTTGTTTTTTATGTTTATTTATTTTTAATTATATTTTTATTTTTCATTTTTTTTATTATATATTATATATATATAAATATTATATTATTTATATATATTAAAAAATTATTTTGGTCATAATTAATGCCGAAATACTTTTGTTACCAACCAATATGTTATGTTTATGTTTTGTTACCAATATGTAAATATTGTATATCTAGCTCATATCTAGTTCATACATAATATCATCTCAATCAAACAGCGCCTTCACAACACTTCACACATTCCAATTGGAAACATCAACGTCTGCTGCCCAGCACTTCTCGCCTGCTGATTAGAAAGAGTATTATAAATTTGAGCTGAGCGCATTATTTTCGTTGTCAATTGCCATTGCGAACGCATTATTTAGCAAGTTTCTCGCAGCGCATTTGTGTGCACATCAAAGAGAATTTCCAATAATACAAAACACTTGCCCAACTGCAACTCCAACTGGGACGAAATTCAATTATGAGTGGATGCGCACATAGTCCGTCTAGCCTCACCTGCGGCTGCTGCAGCTGGGGCTCAGTTGATTGGCGAATGCATTCATAGCGCCACATAAAATGCTGCGTTAGTCCCGTTGTTATTTGGTCATCAAAGTGCAACATTCTGCAGTGGCAGGGGCAGCGGGAGAGCATTGCTGAATGGTTCCATCAAATATATACTACCTCTATGCATCAATCGGACGGCGTGGCAATCCCATTTGCTATTGTTTGACTGCTCTGATGAGTTTTTAAACTAGTTATTAAACGTCGTTGTCGATTTGAATTTAGACGAAAGGTGTGTGTGCTTAGAGAGTTGTCGAATGGCAAAAATACCCTGCAAAATTACTTAAAGAACTTTGATAAACTATGATAATAATTTGCTATGTTATCAACATAATAGATATATGTCTAGTCAACTGATATTTAGCTATCTTTTTCTGTTTACAAAATTGTGCTTAGAGCGCAAATATACCCTGTAAAATTATTGAAAAATTAAATAGAAATCATTTCGAATTGATATAACTAAATATAAGGCTAGGCGAACGATTTACAAATCTTTTTAGCTGTCTACAGGGTATGCTTTAGTCGCCCATTCTCTCCCCCAACTATGCGCTGTTTATTTGGCATGTTTGCCCATGTGTCGGGGCCTTTGATTTGCCACGGCTTTTGGCCAAAATGAAAATGGACCATGAAATTCTATAAATTTGATATTTTGTTTGGCAGCGCTTGACATCGTCAAATTGAGTTTAGTTTTTCGATTGAGCTGTTCGCTGTGTGGGCACAGTAAATATCATTAAATTATAGCACCAAATTAGCTTACAGGCATTCATTGTTTGAGCTGCATGGAAAATGATTTGAAATTATTTCAAACAGAATGTATGTATATCGAAAAGTTAACATGACAAATAAATAAATAAATATATTCTATTTTTATATATTTGCAGCTCTCGTCTCCCACGGCTTGGCTTCTTTGAGCTACCGTAATTGCTGTTTCATTAGTCAAGTCTCAAGCCCGACTCGATTCTTATCTGCGCTTGGCAACTCTTTGATCTGGCTGTAAATTAATTGCTCAACTTCCAGAAAAGCTTCCAAACTCTGCTTAATTTCTATCATACCTTGACAAAATGCCGCGGTTGCTGCCACAGCCATTCAGAATCCATCGAGAATCATTTATAAAAATAATCGCATCAGGCATGCAAGACGACCCAAGCTGGAGCTGGAGCTGGAGCTGGAATAATAAAGAAACCAGAAATGAAATGAAGAAAATTAAGAAAAACAAACCGTGACAGATTATGCAAACTAATTACACAAAATTAGTTGAGATTTATGCCTTGACGTAACCAAAAAAGACAGAGAGAGAGCGAGAATAAAACAATGAATAAAGAAAAAGTTCTTTCATAACAACAAAGGAAAACATGTAAAAGAGATCTGAACAGAAAGAGCTTCATAAGCTCGGGCACATTTATTAATCAATTCAATTTTTGCCGCGCGCCATGAGAACTCGGGTCGAATTTGGCGCCCAACGACAGGTGACAAATCGTATGACATAATAAAAGAGAAGAAGAAGAAAAGAAAGGGTTCAATTTGAACTCTTTTTGTGGCTACAAATTTGTATGATGTAGCGCTTAATTGGTGATTAACCACCTGTAGCTTGTGGCACGCCAGTCTCCTGCTCCCTCTCTCTCTCCCTCTCTCTCTACCTGTCTCGGTCTCTTCTGTATCTCTCCGTTCGATTGCATTCTAAAGTGTCTTGTTTCGTTACGAAAAATCGTGCCTGGTTCTGCCCCCCGCGCTAAACTTGGGTTTGTCAGCCAGTTCGTGTTCGCTTAAACGTTTTTAATAAAACGAAACTGGGCTGCAAATGAAGACGAAGTCTCCTGCCTGCCTCCAAAAACAAATGTCACTAGGCCTGGGCCAGAAGAACTCTAGTTCTCGTTCTCGAAAGCGAGGGAAATGGAGGAAAAACTACAAGATTTATGGTTACATGCTCTCCTTGTTGTTGTTGGTGTTGTTGTTGTTGTCTTTACAGTCGCTGTCAGCATTGTCAAGTTGGGGTTGGGGGCAGCATTTCCCTGGAAATTTGGTGTAGGGGCCCGGTCGGTCGGTTGGGAATATAATTCATGTCGATTGCAATGCCATGAGATTTGTCAAAGCCAATCCAGCGCCTAGATTATCTCTCTATTAATTATCGTTTATGGCCTGTTTGCTGGGGGTGCAGCGTATTCTCCGATATAATTTGTAGCCAGCTTTGGCAGCTTATCAGCTCTTCTATTCGGCGGAGGGGGCGTCAATAGACACGTCCACGGCCAGACAAACAAAGTTCTGAAGCTCTTTCCACTTACTATTGTAGTTCCCACGAAGGTAACCCCAGATAACAAGCCCATGGCTCAAGGGCTGAAGGGGGCAGGCAATGATTGGCTTGACTGCATGACTGCTTGTCCAGCCAAGCCAATATTGAGGCTGAGCTAAATATTCGCCGCACAATTTCAATAGCCTCGGCCACAGGGCCAGCACCTGGAGCAATTGCCACCATTAGCATGCTAATATAAACATGGAAACTAAAACTTATTACAAAACCCATTAGATATTTTGCTCTCTTTTTATCCGTGAGCGAACAAACGCAGAACACAAGCCGTGCTCTCAGTTCTTTCTGCTTTTTGCTTTAATATTTCATTGGGTATATTGAATATGAAATGTGACTGCAGAGAAGTAAGACGGAATAGCATATTTGCAGAAGAGTTGCAGAGATAATACATGGATACATGGATGAAATGCTTGGGAAAGCAGGCAAGTAAATAGCTGAATATATTATATGTGAATTTCCAAGTGAATCACATATTAATAAATGTTAATACATATAAATAAACATTTATTTTATTGAAAAAATTGAATTTAAAATGTATTATTAATAAATTAAAAATAAAGAATAAATAATTATGATATATTTACCAAATTTTAAAATATGCACTTCTATATAAATAAAAAACTTTATTATTTTTCAGAATAACTAATTAATAATCATGGTAAAAAATATAATTTTCTTTTAAATTAATAATATACATTTTTATTTAAAAAAAGGTAATTAAATTATATTTAATAAATATATAAATATGTGTAATTTAATATGTTTTTTTTTCTTTTGAAATTATTATGCTAAATTTGAATTAATATTCTGTTACCATTTGAGAATAAATAAAATTATATATAGATTTTAAATTTACAGACAAGTGTCATGATATTTTATACCAAGCACAGCTAAATAACTAATGCAATATTAAATATAATAAATCAAATTTCATTAATATTTTCTTCCTCTTTGTATATTAATATGCATACTGAATTTAATGATATTAATTATGTTTGATAAATTTTATTATTGATTATTTTAGGTTCCATACTAACAAAATGTTTAATTACAATTAAAATTATATATTGTAAAATATAAATTATATGTCATACATATTTCACATACTTTTCATACAAAGTTTAAGCATATCTCGTGACATATTCTCTCTCTCTCTCTCTCTCTCGCTCTCTCTCTCTCTCTCTCTCTCTGTCTCTTTCTCTCTGTCTTGCTCTCATTCACTCTCTCTTTCAAGAGCATCAGCTCTTCGGTTTGCTTTCTCATGCACTTGCAGTTCTTTTTTTTGGCTGCGGTTACATGTGACTGCCGGCGGGGCTTTCGTGTGCTATCTAGGACCAATCAATGCCAGAACTGATGATGTTAATCTGAGCCCGCATTTTGGACTGCTGCACTGCTGTGCGAGTGAGTGTGTGTGTGTGGCTGGTTGGGTGGGTGAGCGGGTGGGTGGTTGATGCGACCAGCCATTTACCCTTAAGTTAAAATTCATTTGAATATACAACATCCTATTTCAATTTAAATTCAAATCCGCAAACATTTGCCACGAACGTTGGACTTGGCCTGACAAGGGGCCACGCCCATTTTGACTGGCTAAGGGACAGTTGGAGTGGGAGTGGCAGTGGCAGCGGCACTGGCAGTGGGTTGGCCCCATCAAGAGTCGAGTAATGCAGCCAGCCAGCGCTGCTGCTGCTGCCGCTGCCGATGGTCGTTGTAGTTGTGGACGCTGCGAAATGCCACTTACTCCAAAGTGCCGCAGCGATTAACATCTACGACCTGACGGACGACTGGGACAGATGGGCGGCGGGTAATGGGAGGGGATGAGGCGATGAGACGATGGCAGCTAGCTACCAATTCGCCTGGCTCCAGCTACCTACCGTTATTTGCTCTGCCCTGCCGGGAGCTCTCAGGGTCCGTGTCCGTGTGTTGTATCTTTTGCATATCGCGTGCTGTGTATCTTCAAGTATGAGTATCTCGATGGTGCTGCGGCGACACCAATAACAACGTTCCAGCGCACTACAGCCAAATTGCAAAACCAATTTAAAAAATAATAATAAAAAAGAGAAGTAGGAGAAACCTTCACACATACATATTCGTAGATAGTTACAGTTACGTTTCGTTAGGTTTTGGCTAAATCTAAATTGGAATTTGTTTGCCGAGCGCAATATTTTTTTTTCTCTTTTTTTCTCTATATTTATATTTTATATTTAATTATTGAAGGGGTTTTTAGCACATCATCGTCGTCATCATCGTCCTCCTCGGCCAGAGCGGAGCTAACGAATTTAGTATGCAAAGAATTTTCATTCGATTTGTGTTTCGCATTTGCATTGCATCTTCAGCTCCAGCCGTCTGCCACAGTCGGTTTAATTTGATTGAGCATTTGCCACAGCTATGCAAATGCGCTGCAAATCGAATAGTTGATTATGTTAGTTTTAGGTTTATGGCTTATAAAAATATCAAATGTATATCATACTAGCTGAGAAGCAAAAGCTTCATATTTTTCTTTTCACATGCTGAAAATGGAATATTTCATTTAATCCCTCTCTCTCTCTCTCCCTCACCCTCTTTGTGTCTGTTGACATTAATGCCCAATAAGCGCAGATGCTTGACCATAAATCTGCAGCAGGACACAATAAATTAAATACATTTTATTCATACATACATATATATATATATATATATTCTTTTTTTTTTTTTTGCCTCGTATGCAAGACAATGCAAAGAAAAAACGGGCTCATCGCAGAGTCAAAGCTTATCACGATCGGGACAATGCACAGAGATTTTTACTTGTAAATTATTTAAATGGAAATATATTAACAGAGAAAGAGAGTGTGCGGGAGAGAGATAGATAGATAGTGAGATCTGTGAGCTGGACGCGGTCTGTTTGCAAATGCGGTCGGAAAATGTCATGGCTAAAGAGTATCGGGCAAATATCGAGCGGCTTATGGATAGATAGCAGCGAGCCAGCGAGTAAAACAAATTCACAAAATCGAACATGAACAAAGCAGCAAAATGATAAGATCACGATTGTGGCTGCAACTGCAACTGCAACGAAAGTTGGACTCTGCTCAGTAGCAGGTTGTACGCCAGCCATGTACAACATGCAACAAAAGCGGACACAACTGCAACAGCAACAGCAATGGCAATGGCAATAGCAACAGCAAACATTTAATTGCAAGCCACGTTGGCCCAACAGAAACGGAACGTGAGTGGCCATCGAGCGGCAGGAGGCGGGGTGGCTGACCGCCTTCTGGTGTGCCAGTTATGTATGTATGTATGTGCACGTATGCAAAGTTTATCTGACAGATGCGCATGATAAGGCCCGGCCCAGGCCGGCCTGTGTGGATCGATCTGCGCCTCAAGTGAAATATCGCCGGCAGCGCAGCATCAACTGGAGCAAACGATGGCTCGACCGTGGGCCAAATTGGCCAAAAGACTCGGCCATGAAGTCGAGGACACGCAAAGGGACTTTAGCTGGTAGTTGTTAACGTTGCAGTTGCTGCTGTTTGTTATTATTGTTCTGGCTTGGCCTCAGCCTTTTAATGAGCAAATAACTTGCGTTTGGCCTAACGAAATTGGCCTTTGAGTGCAGGTAATATATGCAAGCAGAGCAAAACAGGCGAAACCTTCAGAAATGATTACGGCAAAGCTGCAGTTAGTTAGACGGACGATGCGATAGCTCTGCCCGCTTGGCCACTTACAGCAATGAGAGTGAGCGATGCCTTGGCTTGTTAGCGAAGACTTCAATCCACATACATATTTATAGCTGAACACACACACACATACATACATATATCGGGCCACTTTCTACACATGGCCTAGGTTCGCTTATGCGCCCGGAATATCAATAAAATGTACCTCTTTGCGCCTATATCCTGCGGAACCCTTTTTCCAGGTGCCGTGACACTGGATCCTCTAATGCCGAGCTGTCAGCTAAATCAATTTTAGTTTGCGTGGAGTTTAACCTCTTTTCCTTTCAGCTACTCCGATGGGAGAACCTTTTGGTAATTGCATTAAATATGCAAACAAATTTCTCATGCATTCCAAAGACGTGCCGGCCAAGGCGTTAGCTCCCAAGTGTTGGGCCAAGGCTGGCGAACCAATTAAATGTTGTAGTTTATGTGTTGAGAGCACTCAAACGCACACACATCATAGCCAAAGGATAGGCCGCCGCTGCTCAAACAGGCATTAAATTATAAAAACAGGAAGCCCCAGCAGGAGTTGGGGCTGTGGCTGTGGCTATGCGGATTGTTGCAGAATCGGCACAAAGACTGAACGGGCTAGCCGGAGCAGCAGCTCGAAAATAGTGCGTGCCTTCGTTACAGATTTACAGCAAATAAAAATAGCTGACAGGGGCTGTGGCTGCAGCTTTAACTCTGCTGTTGTTGTTGGGGTCGCAGGACATTGCGTATACGCCGCGTATATATTGTATGTTGTGTCCTGTGCTGATTGCCAGCATAGAAAATCAATTCGAGCATATAAATGTGGGTCATGGGTGTGTGCTAGTGTGTGTGAGTCAGCAAATTATTTCAAATTCCACAACACAGAAAACTGTAAGAGAGAGTGAGAGAGGGAGAAAGAGAGAGAGAGAGACAAAGCCAGCTGGAGCCAAGTTTGAGTTACACGCATAATTTAGGTGAATTTACGCTCGAATCTCTTTAACTCCGCTGCTGCAGCTCGACGGTGCAACGAAGCGTACGGCCAGCGGGGCAAAAGTTTATTTTCCAAGCCATAAAAGACAATCGACAAAGCATCATCGATGACTTTGGCCCAACACTCGCGCATAAAGACATTTCCAAGTGCAATCAAATTCTACACTCGAATAGACATTTACACATTTATACTCCCCTCCCGCTCGGCCCGCCTCCTGCCATGTACTTTGTCACACTTTGCTGCTTTCTTTTCTTAGGTTAAGTCGCCTGCAATTCGCCTCGACCCTCCCTCCCCGCGCGACTCCTGTCAACTTTTGGGTGAAAGTGTGCGCGCTGCGGAGATTTTCAGCAAATGTTGCAACTTTTTGCGTCTTTCCTTTTATCGGCATGGCTCTCGGGTAGCGTCAGGCTCTAGTATTAAGTAATGGAGCGGCTATTAGAAGCTGACGAGAAACTTTTGCGCGCAGCGCCTGCGGTGTGCTATAAAAACAAGAAGTTCATATGGTTAAGTGAGCCGCCGTATATGAAGGGTTCGCCAACTGCTACGGGTTCAAAAATTCTCTCTGTAGCCAATTGTTGCCAAACCCATAAAACTAACGAAAATGTTGCGCTGCCAAACAAATAAGAGAACGCAGCAATAAATTGGAAAATCATTTATGTTAACTCTCGACTGTACTTGGATTTTTTATTGAAGATAATAGATTTCCAATGGGTTTTGAACGGTTTGAGCGGTAGGGTATCAAAAAAAAATGGGGTGAACGAGAGGGAGAGACGGGAAAAATGAAGGATGACTAATAAAAATCCAGAAAATAAAATCACATGAATAATTGATTAATTTTAAAAAACATATATACATGTGGTGAAAAAATGTTATGAAATACTATAAAATAATTTGAACAATATTAAATAAACATATTATAAAAAAAATATGTTAAACTTAAATAAAAATAATGTAATTTAAGTAATTAAAAGCTCTAGATCAAAAGTAACAATAAGTAAGAAATATACTTATTTTTTATTTAACAGAATTTATTAAAAAAATAAAGCATTAAAGTATATATAAAAATATAAATAAATCATAAAATATTTAGAAGTTAAAATATGAAAATAAAATGATTCGAATAATATTAAAAAAAAAAAATAAAACATAACATAATATTAAATATATACTCTATGTATATAAAAGAATATTTAAAAAATATTTACAATAGTTAATAAATGTATTTAAATTCCAAGAATAAATTTGTATGTAAATGTATTTTCAACAAATTTATAATAAGTTCATAAAAAAAAGTTTGCACGCAAATTGAAACTAACTATAAATTTATTATTAACTACAAGATATATTTGTCCACATATTAATATTAGAAATTTATGGGCTTCAGAGGCAACTTTTGCTTGCAGGTAGCAACAGCACGAACAACTTGAGCATTATCATAATTGCCTTCTTAGCCGGCATTCACATAACAATTCCATCTTCTAACTGGCTCTGCTTGTCTTCTCCTCTGGCGCATATCACAAACCGAGCAGGCAATCAAGCGGCCCATCAGGCGCCAGCAACTTTTCAAGAGGGTCTCACCCGCTCCCCCAACATCCATCCTAGCCCAACAAGTAGCTGAATAAGTCTGTCCAGCGATTTGGCATAGCTAAAAAGGCGGAGGCCAAATATTTGCTGGGTGGAAAGCGTACGAAGAGTTTTCCTTGGCGTTCGCTGAAGTTTTCTCTGTGCGCGTTGCATATGTAAATAACTCTTGAGAACATCATTGAATCAACTTTTGTGAACGTCTTCTCACTCACTCTCTCTGGCTTTGTGCTCGCGCGTGTGTGTGTGTGCGTGAGCAGCGCCATCTAGCGGCGAGCAGCAGTAGCAGCAGCATATTGACTTCGGTCGTCGGCTCGCCGTTCGCGTTCGCGGCTTTTATAGTGTGTTTATTTAGCACTTGAAAAATATTACTTTTTCGCCAGCAATAATTTTAATTGCTTTGGCATTTGAGGCAGTCCCGACGCCAACTGGCCCAGGGATCGGGATACGGAATACGGGATACGAATTCCCTACATCTGCAGCTTCGCTGGCTACCCGGGCTTTCCCCACTCCCTGTCCCGCCCGCCTGCATTCACAAAAGTTAAGTGGCAAAAGTTTTCGCACTAAAGTTGAAGTTGGCTTTGGGTTCCACCCGCTGCTGCTGCTGCTGCTGTTGTTGTTGTTGTTGTTGCTGTTGTTATGTATTTTCGTTGAGCAAACATCAACGCCCACGACAGCCCTCGCATATTATTTGAGTTGGCCCCCATTTTGTTGTTGTTGCTTTTTTTTTTTTTTGTTGCACTCTCGTACTTTGATTGTTTTGAGATTTCGCGGCAACACATAAAGTTCCGCCTGGGAATGGGAGCTTTGTGTGTGTGTGTCTCTGTGTTTTCCTTCTTTTTCTTTTTCTCTGTTTATCATTTGGAAACAAAGTATCAAATTTAAATAAAATAAAAGTTGAAATTGAGATTAGCGCAAGTGCTGGGAAATTAGTTTTTCCATTATTTAACTTATGCAAGCACTTCACAGCTGCACAGAGACGGAGAGGTGTTATATGAATTCTGGTAGAGTAGGGTAGAGGTATTTAATTATCCATATAAATAAAAATTAATAATTAAAAAAATATATAAAAAATAAGAAATACATAAAAAAATAAAAAATTATTAATTAATAAAATATAAAATAAATAGTTAAATAAATGAATATATTGAAATAAATAAATAAATAAATAAATAAATAAATAAATGAACAAATAGATAAATATATAAATAAATAAATAAATGAACAAATAAATAAATAAATAAATAATTTAAAAAAATAAATAAATAAACAAATAAAAAAACAAACAAATAGATTAATAAATACATAAATAATAAAAATGATAAAACATAAATAAACAAATAAATTAGTAAATATGTATTAGAAATAAATAGATAAACATTTTGATTAAATAACAAATAAAATAAAATAAATAAGTTGTGTAAAATGATTAATATAAATAAAATAAATAAAATAAATAATTTTGATAAAATTGAAAACAAATAAATAAAATAAAATAAATAAATACAATAATATATAAATATTAAATAATTTTCGCTTTTACAGCTTCACAGATAACAGAGTTGCTCTATGATCTCCAACTGATTCGCATCTAAGTAGTCAATTTAATTTATAATTTGCTACACCTACAGAAATTCCTAATTGATATAAGTATTCACACTTTGTGCCTAGATTATTGCCTACTAAAACTTTGCATATTATATTATTAAATTCTATACTTATTATTGAACTTTGAACTTTGATGCAGTTGTTTTCACACAGTTTCTTACAGCTCCATTATGACCTCTGCTCACACAGAGGAGAAAATGCCTTTGTCGCTGCCTTTTGCATCGAAATTTATATGGATAACTAAACCATTAAATTGCCACACAAATGCAAATTGCATCAAATATTTAGTTGCCAGCTGGCTGCACAAATACTCAGGTGTAAGCGGTCCTCTGTGTGTGTGTGTGTGTGTGTGTGTGTGGACTTATCTATATATATGCACTGCCAATAAATAAACAACAACAAATATTTTATGCAAATTTTCAATTTAACAGAACATTAAATGCACAAATGCCTTGTCCACAAACAGCCTAACAATTCTCAAATACATAAATATATGTATATGCCACAGATACACACACACACAGACATGTATATACTTGAATTGTATATTCGATCAATAAGAAAACATTTACTGTGCATGTGTGTGTGGGTGTGTGTGTGTGCACACTTGTGGCTTAAATGGCGTAAAGCACCGCATCGTGTCCTGTTCGATGCTGAATTTTGTGGTAATTTTCATAATATTCGCACACACCTTAATGTTATTAGACTGTGGGGAATTACACAAGACCAGGCAAACACGAGCATTAAGCTTGGCCAATATTGAGTTAGAAATCACTTTGTAATATATTTGCACTTGGGCAAGGTGAGAGCTGCACACACACACACACACATGCACATTGTGGCTGGAGCATTTTGAAATGCAATTATTTGGCAAATTGTTAAGCTGCTTTAGCTATCAATCAACAGCTATCTGGTTATGTCCAAAGTACAGTTGACAATTATCGTTAAGGCAACAATCTTCTCCATCTTGAGTTCACACATCTCAAGCCTTGGCCCTTGCCACTTCATTAGCTGCCTCTGCGATAAACTTTGCTGCTGCTGGAGAAACTTTTGCTGGCAAGTTTATTACAACAATGTCACAGCAGGAGTGGCAGGAGTAGCGGCGTCCTTTGCTACATTTTCCACTCATTTTACAATATTTACGCTAGGTGACAGGCGCATGATTAATACGAGCCTGCCATAAGGTGGCCCCCACCTTATTAACCATCCAATAAGCGGCAAACCATTCCAAAGTTCTGCATAAGCTGAAACTGAACTCAAACTTTTGCCATTGACCAGCGGCAACCTTAGCTAGATTGTAATTTGACAAGTTGTTGCCCAGAGCAACTTTTGAATACCCTGAAATAAAATAGAGCGTGAGAGAGAGTGAGTGGTATCTCCTGAGATTCCTGAATCAGAGTAGCAAATTACATTTCATGGATATTTTCAGCTCACTTCATTTGGCGGCACGAATAAATCTGTTTTCAAGACATGCTCAACAATCAGGAAATATGCCCTTTCAACTTTTGCCACGATGCTTCAACACCTAAAAAAAAAAGTAATGGGGAAATAGCAGGCGAAGGTTCTGGTCAAGTGACAGGCAACTGGAACTTAACACACATCCTTATCAGAGAGAGAATTTACCGTCTTAAACAAATACCCCAATTTAAACCGCATGATTGATTGCTGCTGTATTGTGGAGCTCGCAAGGGGCAGCGCTGCGGGGCATGCCACTCAATATATATAGAAACAAAAACTACAATTTTGGGAGTGGCTATGTTGTCGCCTGGCTCTAGCTGAAGTCCTTTTTGCTGCCAAGTCATCACGGACATTGCACTTTGGCTTTGACCATCGAGATTTTCTCTCCAACTAAATGTGCGTCTGTGTGTGTGTGTGTTGGCTGGCATCCTTTTGGCAAGGATTCATTTTGAACGATTTGCTTGATTCCTGCTTGCGGCGGCAGCTCATTTATAAAATCGTTTTAGTTGTTATATCATCTGTGCATCAAGCACAGAAGCCACGGGTAGCATGAGCAGCTGAGGAAACTGAAAAATAGCTCAATTAAGGTATATCAAAGATGAACGCGAGTGGAAGATGCAGAATATAAAATATGTATTAATATTTTATATAATTAAAAATTTATAATAAATTTAAAACAATTTTGTATTTTTGCTATATTTTATTTTAAATTTTCATTTTAAATAAATGGAAAAAGTAAAATAAAGTACTATAGAAGTAACATAGCAAGGAGATCTAATGAATTCTTATATGTCATGAATACAGCTCCTGAACTAAACATTTTGGAGTTCAGTTCATAGATTATCATAATATAAATAATAATTCCTATATAATATATATCCAAAGCCAAAAATGTTTAGAGTATTACCAAGCCAATCAACTGTTGCTTTGCCATTTTTGTTGGTCTCTTCAGCTATATATACTCCATACTAAATATATGTATATACGATATATGTTTATAAAACCTGCTTCAGCTTTACTTCACATTTCCGTCAAACTCTACAGAGTATCAGCTAGTCAATCAGCTCATCATGCGGCTGTTGCCTTGCCCTTGTTGCTGGCATTTTCGTAATTTGGGGTTCACATGGGGCCAGATCAGGATATATGAAAAATGAATGCCGCCTCGCCTTCATGCCGAGATGGCCAAATGGGCAAACGGGAAATCCTTTATGGTAATCCAAGATGTTGCCCCAAGTTCGTACCGCCCCCGTCCCGCCTCGGCCGTCCGCCTTTTATGCGGTTGACATGATTCACTTTAACGATAAACGATAACGATAGCTGGGCTATGCGAGACTAGGCAAAGTCAGCCAAAAGTAGTGCGAGATAGAGCAGACAAAGCGACAAAGGCAACAACAAACTTGGCGACAACTTGGCAGCCTCTTTGGCATAACATTTTGTGCCCTTTTATGAAGGCGCCTTAGCCGCTCCCAACTCTCCGTTTCCCTTTCTGTTTATTTTTTTTAAAGCAATTTAAACGTTTGAATAAACATTTCATTTAATTTTGTGCGTCGCACACAACAAACTAAAATAATCAAATAAATAAATGGAAAGCACGCGGCGCAGTTCTTTTCTCTCCTTTGCCAGGACAGCAACAAATTTGTCTCGAGGCGCCGTCGCTTAACGTAAGCACGTAACAACGTAACGCAGCCTTACGCAGCTGTTGCTGCAATTGCATAGAATGTCTTTATACTCTGTAAAGTTGAATGAGATAAGAAAAGACCGTTTCGCAGGTTTATGTCTTACTCCTGCTATAAATTGAAGGCATAGTAAAAGTCAAGCAGGTAGCGTAAATACCCTATATAATTTATAAAATTGAGTTTCACTTCGTCTCCTTCTACAGGGCATCTCTTATTCCATCTGCTTGCAGCTAATTTCTTGCCTTTGCCGTTGCATTTGCCGGCAAAGTCTAACCGGAAAAAATATATACAAATATTCTAATAAGAAATTCAATTTTCAGCAACATTAGAGCTAAAGTTGCGAATTGCGCTACGTGCCTGTGTGGCAAGCACAAAGACAAAACGCATTTTTGCCCAAATTACAATGCCGCAAGTTCCACCAGAGACTAGCTAAAGTTTTTGCCAATGCCATTATCAGGCTGCTGATCGGCCTTTAAACTTGGCTCAAAACATAGGAAAAGTGCGCCTGGGGCAACTCGACTGCAAGTAGAGAAACGCAAGCAGATTATTGTATATAATATGGAATTAAGGCAGCTGCAAAACTTGCATACAGAAAACTGAAAACACAGACCAAACAAAAGTAAAATTTCACTACAAAATATTTCCAGTCAAATTGGGAGCTAAAATAGAGAGAAAATTCAGTTAGTAAAATTTTTAGTACATTTTTTCTACTATACAAAAAGTTTCTTTTACTACACTGTTATTCAGTGCTGCAATTAAATCGCTTACTTGGAATCCAAAATCCCTAGAAAGTTTTTAATTACTCGGAAAAATGCTCAGAATTCTATTTAAATGTTTGTAATTTTGGAATAGCTTAGACAACAATTCATTCGCATGTAAGTAACAAATATTTTAATTTATTGCGCTGCTAATCAGTTATTCATGAGGGTTGCAAACTAACACCGAGTCCCCATGGCTGCAGCCGAGCCCACTTGGGGCGACTGGCTCACCCTTTTGCCCAGGCACTTGGCACATTTGTGCTCCCATTTAAGCAGCACACCCACACCCACTCTCACTCTCTCCCACATGCACACTTTCACTTATTACCGGGTCTTTTTCTCTGGGGAGGCAACCCAAATGGCAGTGCAGCACGTGAAGCCCACATAAGTCGTGCTGCTGCCTCCAACTCCTCCAGCTTCAGCTCGAATCTGCCCGAGGAGCCACCACCTTTTCACACGTCCAGGCGAGAGAGAGAGTGAGGGAGTGAGAGAGAGCGAAGCGATTTATGTGTGATCAGCTGGAGCCACTCACTCATGCTTCACTCTCTCACTCTGAGTGCGACTCCTGCTCCTGCGAAGACGGAGCTAAGCCTGCCCGACTTAGGCGTAGCTGTATCGTGCCTCGGCGTCGTTAACTCGCGCGTGTCCGCATCTGACTGTCCGCCTGTCACTCGGTCTGGCTGCTTGTTTGCCTGCCTGTAGCATTTTCACCTGTCAACAATATTTCATGCCCACTGTGCGTTGCATTAGAAAACGACAACAGCTGCTGATTGCGTCGCCGTCTCTGTCGCTGTCGCTGCTCCTGCTGCTGCTGCTGCCCCTAACTCGCGCCCTGCTGGCAGCGCACGCAATCGCCCCAAGAAGCGTCGCTCAGGTGGAACGAAGGCGACGTCGACGTCGACGACGCTGACGCAGACGCTGACGACGTGCAACATTTTCTTTCGCTTTGCCGCAATTTGGCTTGCGGCTTCGGCCGCCTATTTACTTGTAGGTTTTACAATTTCTATACTCGCTCAGTGAGTTGAAAGGGTATCCTCGTTTCTGCTAAATGGAATATTAAACAATGCCTAAGCAGCTATTAAACAAACCTTAAATAATGTCAAAGAAAATGTATTTTTTTTTAGTTATTTGACTTAAAATTTAATGTACTTTTAGCTTAATAGAATTTTAATAAATTAATTACTTAGTATTACTTTTTGTATAGCTTTATATTCATGGATAATAATAGAACGAAAAAATAAATTAAATAATAAAATCATTCATAATTTAATTTATACTAATATAATTTATATATTTAAAAAATAAATTAATTTATAACTTAAATAATGTCAAAGAAACATTTTTTTTTGTTATTTGTAAAGTTTCTTGCTTGCTTGACTGACAATTTGATGTACTTATAGCTTAATAGAATTTTAATAAATTGTTTACTTAGCATTACTTTTTTTATTGCTTAATATTAATGGATAATAAAAGAACAAAAAATAAATAAATAATAAATTAATTCATAATTTAATTTATAATAATATAATTTATTATTTAAATAATAAATTAATTTATAATAATATTTTAACAATCATTTATATATTTAAATAATAAATTAATTTATGATAATTTGTATAAGTAATAATAATAAAAATAAGTTATAATAGTAAGAAATAATAATTCATTATAATAATTTTAAGTAATAACAATAATTAAAATAAACAAGTATTATTAAAAGTAAATATCAAAAGCTAGACCCCTAAAAAAGTACCTATATTTTAATTTAATATTATATTATTATAAATATTTATGGACCTTTTTCAGCTAGCTCACTTTATATATATTTCCATTGAAGGCAGCTCTGAGATTTCATTCTGATCCAATATTTATTCAGGCTGCTCAATTGCTTGACAACTGGTTGACTTCACATTTGCATCATGAGCGAGTATTGTGCAGTCGTTCACAGTCGTCTGCATCGACTCTCTCCTTCGGCTTTTTGGTTGCAAAATTGTGCACATGTCCTTTGTAATTTTAGTTGCGTGTCTCGGCGTCGGTCTCGGGCTGGGCTGTATCCTTGCTTCGCATGCAACAAAGTAGCCGTTGCGCTATCTGCCGCCCCCTCGACGTTGCCACGACCACAATCGTGATAATAACGGCCGCTACAATAACGGCGATAGAGAAACCGAGCAAAACGTATCGCTGGACAGTAAAATTCATATTTGTGACAATGTCACAGTCTCACACAGTGCGGCGCATTTTATTGGAGGCGCTTTCAGTATTTGATATTTTGACTAGATTCGCCTTTATTTCAACTTTCATTTCGATCTGTCAGTCGTACTTAAAAATCCAGTTTACTCTATTTCCCTGACCCGCGCTGTGTGCCGAGTATCAATTTAAAATTCATTGAAGTTTCAAGCGCACACCCTCGCCCCGGGCTGTTTATAGGATTTGTCAGAGGCGACACGTAACACACAATCGGAGCACTGCAGAAATAAAGGAGAGAGCGGCGCATATTTTGTCGCATCATTGTCAGCTAGTCGAGGCCTAGGCCGAGGGTTGATTGCCTTTTTGGCCTGCAGTCAGTGCAGCATCGCGCCTGCCATGCTGGCCGTGTCGCTGTGGCATCAATTAAAGCATTACAATGTCATAATCAAAATGACAAATAGAATTACGCATGATGGGAATGGCAGCAGCCGACGTAACCGGGCTCAGACGGGCTATCAACCCTGTCTGACAGTCGCCCTCTCTCCCACTCTCTATCTGTCTGATTGTCTCTTTCTTTCCTTCTTTTTATTTTTGGTTGGGTGGTTGGTGTCACTTGCTGTTATTTGGCTGGGCAATCGCTTGAAACAATTTCCCAATTGTGCCACCTATTCAAATTGCTGCTGCTGCTGCTGCTGTTGCTAATCCTTTGTAAGCCCGGCAGCGACAGCCAAGTGAGCCACGTTGCAAGCGTGGCAAGTGCAACCTCCCCCCAGGGCAGAGGCTTTACCTGTGTGTGTGTGTGTGTGTGTGTGTGTGTGTGTGTCAACCCCCTGGAAATGTCGCTTATTATAGCATTATGGCAATTGTGCGTGGATTTTCAAGTCTCGCCAGCAAGCAACACCTCGATTAGCAGCCACGATGACAATGAAAAAGAATTACCAATTACGCGTATTTTGCACATGTTGAGGAAAACTCCCGAAAAAGTTTTAATCACACTTTGGCGTACGCCTCTTTCATTTAATTTTCATTGGGGTTTCGTTTCAGTTTCCTCATTTTTATTTTGTTTTGTTTTTAATTTGCGTACAAATTATTTGCTGGCTCTACGGCATTTTGTGCGGGCTTTTGATGCTGTTTGCCCCATTTTCTCTCTAGTCGGCAGCTGTGCCGAAACTTGGGATAAAGTCTCTCAAAGACTTCGACATCACTTTGTGTCGAGCTTTTTATTCAATTATTTAGCTCGGCTATGCCCCCTTTTATTGTTAGCTATACGTGTCTGTGTGTGTGTGTGAGACAGCAGACATATCCTGTATTCAGAGAGAGAGAGAGCCTGATGCAATTAGAATAGTCAATTTAATGCAACGAAAATTGAAAATTAATTTATTTTTATTTACCGATTAAAACTAAACTATAGACTTCACTTTGAATATTCATTAGTTATTAATATTTTCTTTTTTACAGGGTATGTGCCGTCGGCATACTCCCGCACCCTCTTGCCTGGTAGCTAAATGATTGGTGGTTTTTTCTTTGTCTGCTTAAATTTTGGTATTTCAATTGCAGGAACCTTGGCAGCTGCTCGCTTTGGGCCTTTCTCGGAAACTTTGATGGCCAATTTGTTGGCTGTGCAGCGTAAATTTAACGATCAGAGGGTTTATTAGATTACGCAGCGTTTGATAGAGTGTCAGGAAATTGAAAATCGTAATTAAATCAGGCTCTAAGCTATGCTGTTTTAATAATGAATAAAGTTAATAGTGATTAAGGCTCGTTTACAATAATAATTATTTGAGAGTGTAGAAGTGAAGGGAATTAGGCTAAGAAGGAGGACATAAGGATGCAATATCAAAGTTCTGTAAATATCAGAAATATATTCAATATATCGCTTGTTTTTCCCCCTATTTGGTCGATCTCTTAGTTAACGTTTCTTTGCGCTTTCTACCTGGCAGACCTGATTCGTTTAGGTTGTTAATGCATGCATTTTAATGCGCTTCCAAGTGACCTAGTTTGAATGCTGCTTACATAAGTATTTGCCGGCGCAAACAGATGTTGAACGCAAATCCGCACTCTTAAAATTGCTTTGCTTAACCCTGAGTTAATGCAAAGCAGCTGAACCAACCAGGCCAGCCAGCCAGCCAGCCAGCCAGCCAACCAAATAACCAGGCAACCAAGCAGGAAGGCAGCCAACCAAGCTTGTTATCCAGAGTTTGCGCTGGCGAAACATTTCTAATTTTTCAACGTCTGGCCAAAGGATTTGCACCTTTGCTTTGTTTTTTTTTTCCGCTAGCTTTTTTTTGGTGGGGTTCGCTGCCTCCACTAATATCTAATCTTACGGCAGGCCAACAGCATTTTATGCATATCGACAGGCGCTTGCTTGATATTCCGCAGACAGCTGCTGAAAGAAAATTGAAAAATTGCAAGCGCAAAACTATTTTTTAATATGCAACTTGGACTGGAGTCGACAAAGAGTGGGCGGGCGGACGGCGGGTAGCTGGCAGAAATACAAAGCAGGTCAGGCCAACGAAGCAAAAACTTTGACTGGCTCTTCTAATTGTGCAACTTCCGTGGCAAAGTGTGCGGCTAATGTAGCCGATGCTGCTGCACCTTAAGTGCAGGCCACTCCTACTCGGAGTAGGAGTGGAGCACAGCTTTTCTTAATGCCCTCTCTCACTTATGCAGGGAGATTGAGGGCACTCTTTTCGGGGCACTTCATTTCGCTTGGCCGGGGCAAAAGTGAAAAAGGCGTTGCCGCATAATAAATGGACAATTTGGTAGCTGAAGCGTGGCGCTTCGTCCGAAAATGGCCGCAAGGATGTGGGCGAAACGCTCTTCTATTGCTTATCCTTATTGCCGCCCAGCCCAGCCCCTCGAGCTCTCCCTGTTGATGTGGTTATAGATTGGCCTGGCCCTAACCCTTGGCTAGCCATAAAATTATTTTGCAACAATTTCTTAGCTTTACTTACTTTCGTTCGCTCTCTCTCTCTCTCTCTCTCGCTCTTCCGCCCACTCTCAAGTCTCATGCTTAAGGGCATTTTAATTTTTGATCTCGTAAATTCTCACAAGAGATAATAATAATATGCGTTCAGGTTACGCATTTTTAGTGGCATACCTGCCTGAAAACTTTGTTGTTTGCTCCCCGCCCACTCAGCCCACTCAGCCCACTCAACCCACCCGATTCGCCGCGTTGCCAGAGCCACTCAGCTTTCATTATTGACTTATGAGCCATAAGAGGCCACAACTTGTGCAATTATTAAAGTTGAGCTGAGCTGCTTTTCCTTCAGCTACAGCTACAGCTTTAGCTTCAGCTCAGCTTCAGCTTCCCCAAACTGCTGGCCACTAAATCATCTCTTTGATAAGCAATTTGATTTATTTTATAAAAACAATTTTGGCTCTTTGACAGGCGCTCGACCAAAAATACAACGCAAGCTTTTCTAACCGGACTAAACTATTTTCCGCAAAAAAGAAAACAAAGCATTGCGAGAACTTCTCAATTATTATGCTAAAAGATATCCTATGAAATGCAAGCTTAAAATAATAATAATTTTATAAATTTTTAAATATATTTAAATAAATAGTTAATAAATAAATAAATAACTGAATACTTAAAATATATTTTCAACAGAATGAATTTTTATTTTGACTATTATTTAATTTCTTAAATTATTTTTTATTTAATTATTTATTTGTCATTTTTCATTTTTTTAAATTAATTAATATATTTTTAAATCTTAGTAAATACTTTCATATTTTTTGTTATAAAAAAAATTTAATTTTTAAAGTAATCCTTAATATTCTTTTAATTTTTAATATATATATTTATATACATTTTTTATTTTTAAAATGTTTGTATATATTTATGTTTAATTTGCTACATCAATTTTTAATATTCTAAATCATTTGTTTGTATTTTTTTAAGTTCAGATATGTATTCTTTTCTATTTCTTTTATATATTCCACATTGTCTATTAAACTAGTTTATATGTATACTTCATTAGAGTTCACAATTTTTGCTAACAAATGTAGCCAACACAGTTAATATCAACAGCATGCCCGTCTGCTGCTTGGACAAGCACAGGGTATTTAACAACAAAATCCAGAAACTGAACGTTAAAATATTTTGTTGAGGTATTTTAGATGGCAAATCTCCTACCTATACGAGACATTCAAGCCGAAGCTAACCGAGTGCCCAACAACAACAGCAACAACAGTAGCAACAACAGCAGCAGCAACAACAATGGCAAATGGTATTAACATATTTTAAACCCAAATTGCTGGACTTTTGTTGTGGTTATTATTGTCTTTGTTGTTGTTGCTGTGGTTGTTCTTGCAGTGGTTGTTGTTGCTGACGTGTGGCATGTCAAGCATGAAGTGCAAATAGCTAGCAGCTAAATATTTATACATAATTTTTAGTTACTGATAGTCTTATAATTTCTGCTGGTCTTTTCCTTGCGACTTTTTTCCCCCCTCTGCATTTCACCTCAATTGTGGCATTATCTGTGAGCAATTCATCCATCAGCTTGGGAGTGGGGCTACTGGCAATGTAGTCAAGTTGTGGTGTGTGTGTGTGTGTGTGACAAGATTTGACTCCGATGAGCAGCTGCATGCCCAGGCCAAAAAGTTTTCGGCTGCCAGTTGAGTAAGATAAACATATTCAACGCCAAAGCTTAATTCACAGAGACTAACACTACGAGCAATCAATCAAGTGTCCAAAGAATTCGGACTTGAAAGCTTTTACAGTTTGGCTAGAAATTTAAGATATATGTGATAGAGCAGGCTCTAAGGAGGTGTTCATTAAAGTAGTAAATGAAATTTAAACTACAATAATTTTCTATTAATTTAAAATTATTTTCAAAATATATAAATCACTAATCTTTTATCTAAAATGTAGTGCACTACTATTTTCTTGTATATTGGTCTCTCAGATATATCAGTTCAGTTAGCTTAGTTTCCTGCTTTTTATGGTCTTCTGGGAAGCAGTTCCTTAAAATTCATTGAATGCACATTTCATTTATTAAATAATGCTCCAACTGGACTGGCAGCTTTCCATCCACGGCCACTATCATTCACACCGGGCGCCCACGCAACGCTGCTTAAGTGGAGCTGTTTAAAATTTATAAATGCAAGCGATTTCATTTGCTGCCAAAATAAAGTATATATACAATATATATATATATTGTAGCTGTACACACACACAGCTGCTGTGTGCCTTTGTCAGAACCTTTAAGCCTTGAGGTTTGGCTTTCTGCTCCGAGTGTCCGGCGAGTTTGGCCAACGCTTCAAATGTTGGCAAATGGCTAAATTCGTGCGCATAAAGTGAATTGTTTTATGGCCAAGCGGACGTAGTCCGAGCAGGGCGCAGTCTTTGAAAAACGAGTTAAACACGTGTCGAAAATGGCTGTGTGTTTCCCTTTTTGAGAACCAGCTCCGGTTCCAGTTACCCGAATCGGGTCCTATTGCCTGTGCCAGCCACATCCAGAGCAATAGCATACATTTGGGCGCGCTCGCTCGGTAATCGAAGTGAATGTGGGTTGCATAGTTTATGGCCCCATTGGCTTGTCGTTCATAGATTATGGATGAGCTTCATAATGAGCCAATTTATACAAGCGTCGCTCATAGGCGCTCGCTCTGCACTGCTCAACGGTCGCCGTCTCATAAGCAATTCCACCTCCGCCCCGCTACCCCATCAGTTTGCTCTCTCTTTTTTGTTGGCCTTGCCTCTTCTCTGACTTGTTTTTGTTTTTGTTGCTTTTGTGCTTCACTCCTGGTAATGATATATGAAACCCGAACGAGTTGTTGCCAAAAAGCGCCATTTGTTTAAATGCGAATGGACAAGCAGAAGCAGAAGCAGAAGCAGCCCCAGCTTTAGCCTCAGCCTCAACCTTAGTCTCAGCATCAGCTCAGGCCTCACAGCTTCCATTTGAATGCGCAGCACATGGAGCAACACATGGCATTGGGTAATCGCATGTGTGGAGCTCTCGGACAGCTGTTGTTGTTCTTGAAATTCGGCTACGAAATGCTCGGGGCTGCCTTAGCTTGATGCCTCCTGGTTAAGTGCACGCGTCAGGTGACAAACTTTCTTCTGCTTCAGTTTCAGCTCCTACATCTTCTTCTTCTTCTTGTTTTTTCTCCTTTGTTTTTCTTGTTGCTGCCTGGCTGCTGTGTTGTCAGCTGTGTAGTAGAGCAAGGACACGAACTGGCACAGCAGCTGTTGCTTCTGTGCTGATTTGCAGTGGCTTCTTGTCGTTGTTGTTGGTGTTGTTGCTGTTGTTCTTGTTGCTGCTGCTGCTGTGCATGTGCTGCAAACAAGTTGACTGTGAAACCTACTCAGCAGGAACTAAAATGAACAGCAGACACTTAAAGATTTTAACTCGTTGCCAACTGAAAGAGTTTCTTAATAGAGCGTCAACTATTTCATTCAATTATATGATATGTAAATGATGTTCATGGATGGCAGACATTGCTGATAAAAGTTGTATTTTGCCTGATGTAAGAGGATTTTCATTTAAAATTTGTATTAATGTATCTTCCATTGAGTCTCGTAGCATTCAGCTTTTGTCATGCAGCTGCCTTCACTTTAGTTTTTGCCACATTCTCCAGCAGAGTTGGCCCACAGTTTCAGAGACATTCATAGGGCTACGCCATTTATTTAACGAGCAATTATGATGAATATTTCCAAAGGTTTGGCATTTATGCGCCTTAATCAAGTGTCATAGCATTCAGCTTCTGTCATGCATCGGTTTTATGTGTACACCACAGCCTTATTTAAAAATTCACTTTGATGTATGTAGTAACTGAAAATAGTTGGCCTTGGTCATACGATCGTACTCCATATAAATCAACTTTAATTAAACAATAAATTCGCTTGTCACCTGCCTTTGCTTTGGCACTCCAATTTCCCACTTTAATGTGCAGAGAATTATCGCAGTTCGTCAGGGCCCGCGCCGTGGGGTCGGTCTCGCTCTCGCTCTCTCGTTCTTCGTTTCCCATTGGCATTATTTCGTTTTGTGCGTCGGTCGCTTTTGTCAGCTAATTTTACGGTAATTTCCAAAGCATCGTTGCCAATTATTCACTTGCGTTGACTTTGGCGTCGCTTAAATTGAAAGGATTACTTACGCATCATTGAAGCGCACACACACCACACACACACACAGTTGGGCTTACCTCGTTGAGCGCCCCACCTGCAGCTCAGCTCAGCTCTGCTGCCCTCTGCTCTCCTCTGCTCTCCTCTGCTCAGCTCAGCTCAGTTTGTCGTCGCACATTCATTTTGGTATTGGCATTTTTTCATTACCGTATGGCGCCGTCGTCGTCGTCGTCGTCGTCTCTGACATTGAACGCTGGGCGCGTCTGCCAGGTAACTGGCGTCACTCAGAGAGCAATTGAAGCGATTTATTGGTGTCATATGACAAGCACTTGCTGCCCCCACCTCAGCTCTAGCTGTTGGGTCTACCAATGGCCCACCTTTTGCCAATCAGAGTTCTTCTGCCGCTGTTGCTGCCGCTGGCGTGTAATAAAAAGTTCAAGCATTAAAAACCCTGGCGAATGCTTTTCTTATAACGAGTTTCGAGTATCAAGCTGCAACGGTGCTGGCTCAGACTCCGAGTAAGCCATTCACGCGCTTTCTGCGCCAATCAAACAAATAAACAAACAAACAGACAGACAGCCAAGACATATAGACAGACAGACAGACAGACAAACAGTTTGCTCCCACGTTTGATCTGGCAGACAGCCTGTGGCCAATGGGAAAACATATTGAATTACTTTTGAAAAGCATCTTCTGCTATCAATATGTATCTATGTAGCTGTCCGCGCCTTAATCAGCCATCCAATTTGTTAATTCTTGTCAACATGAGCTGAGCTGGGCTGTTGCCAGCTGAGCTAATTGGCCAACGAGGGCTGGCTGAAAACGCTTAGCCTCTGCTGGCCATTAAGTAATTTTTTTCATTTAACGCCATTCGCGATTTATCCGCTTTCCATTTTCCATTTTCATGAAACGCTGTGGGCAGTCGCCCCCCTTTGACCGCTACTGCTCGCTGCTTGGCTTTGTTTGTGCGTTGATTTATTGCCATTTGGCTCCAATTGGCATTCAGTTTGCCGCGGTTATTTGCCCTTTCAGCTGCCTGTGCATCCTTTCGCTCTGTTTATTGTTGAATAATTAAATTCTCGCATAAATTCATCATCATCGATGGCTCGGGACGTTTTTAATTTCCTTTGACAGCGTCGCCGCCGTCCGCCGTCCGCAGTGTGAGCCAAACAGTATATCAAATGGGCAAAGAGCTCTTCATTAAGGCTTGTTAGTCCTGGCCCCATCCGCTTTTCCGAAAATACGCTTCACAAATTGGCTTACAAAAGAGATAAGCTTTTTATTAATGTCTTTTTTTAAAGAGCTGCCAATTTACATAGAGCTGCTGTCTGAGATGGAAATGCGTTTGATGTGGATTCAAAAGGGATCGAAATTTGTAGCTATTATTGGAGTTATAGATTTGTGTTTTCTATACCAATTTTATATATGTATATTAATATTTGAATATTTTTATTTGAATGTGTTCTTTCTTCATGGATATTATTTTATTAAATTTTCCTTTCCTTTATTTATATTTAATATATTTTTATTTGTATGTTTTATTTATTCTCTATGCATTTTAGTTTTATAATATATATTTTTATTTATTTTTCTTTATATTTATTTTATTTTTTATTTATTTCTTTATATATCTATTGAGTATTTATTTTAGTATTTTTGATTTTATTCATTTTTGTATTACTTTTTTTGATAATTTTTTATTTATTGTTTAGATTTTATTCTTATGATTTATTTTTATTTTATTTTATTTTTTTTTTTGTGTGTATTTTTTATCATTTCCTTAAAATTTGTATTTATATTTTATTGATATATATATATATATATTTTTATGTTGTAATTAGTATTTATCTATGTTCTGTTTCATTTTATATTTATATATTAATTTTATATTTTTGTGTTAATTATAAACCTATTTATTTTATGTTAAAATATTTATCTATTTATGTATTTAATCTATCGGACACTCAACTCAAATACATTAAAAAATTGTTATATCTCTAGATTTCTTCCATCATGTTTACATCTCAGCTCTCACTTTATTCAAGCTGCCCTCAAATCGATTTTAATTTCTCAAATCTTGTCGTTAAGCCCTTAATAGATTTCCTCTGCTTCGGCAAGCACATCCGCTCAGTGTCAGCAACCCATTCGAGTGATTCAGCGACTGCAACTGCTTGGAAAATATCTAGAAGTCATAAACGCTGATGAGGCAGCAGCAGACGACGGGCCAACTAATGAGCTATGACATAAAAGGTTTACAAAACAAACTATGACAAAATGCTAAACGCAGCTCATATGTGGCAGCAAGACTTAAAAAACACTGAGAGTGAGATAGACTGAGAGTGAGAGAGAGAAAGCGAGAGAAAGATGAAAACCTCAACAGAAACTATTTGCCCCGCGCCCAGCTGCAGCAGAAATTTTGATAGATCTATTTGTAGTCTGCGCGCTGTGGTTGTTGTTGTTGTTGTTGTTGCTGCTGCTGGTGGTGCCTGTTAAATGCGACAACTTAAATTCCCATTTGATGCACTCTTCTTTTATGATGCTGGCCGCCCTGAGCCCTCCGCAGCTGTGGGAGCTGTCGGTGCCGTTGCTGCTGCTGCTGCTTTACCATTTCAATCTTCATAAACTTGACAAAAATCCCAGCGACCGACGTCGACGAACAGAAAACGAAAAATTATGTTCCATTAATGGAGCGAATGTTTTCCTTTTATGGGCTGCATATAAAATGTAAACTACTTAAGCGGCAGCAGCCCGAGACTTTAGACTGCAACATGTGGAGGCAGCAGCAGCAGCAAGCAACAGCAGCAGCAAGCAAGCATCAGCATTACAGACTCCAACTCAGACATTTACAATTTTTTGGAGTTAGAGTGTATGTGTATGCTCCTGTCTGGCAGCCGGAACCGCCTTGAGGGCTGTGCACGCCGTGCAGTCTCATTATGTCGCATGTGACACTGTTAATGATTATGTGTACACACACACACACTTACATATGTGTGTTTGTGTACATAAAAGGCTGGCATGCCACGCCCTCTGGCAGAACCAAAAATAAGGCTGACTGGCTGGCTGACGGCCCCCTTTCTTGCATTCTGGCTGGCTGGCTGGCTGGCTGGCTTGTTAGGGCAACCCGTCGACCCCACAATGAGGACCGTGACGTGAAAATCTAGGAACAAATGTTTTGGTTCCCACTTGTGAAAATCCCCAATGCGAGAGAGACGACAACGACAACGACAACGACAACGACGTCAACGACAACGGCAACGACGACAGCTCGCAACTGTGGTTGTTTCCTACTATTTGTACCCAGTTGAAGTTTCATTAAAAATACATAAAAATCTGAACGCATTTGCCTCCAGGCAACAGCACAGACAACAGACAGACAACAACTAATGCTCCAGTACAACAGGGAGAACATGCAACAGGAATACACGAATCGCTTGTTTATTGTAGCAACTGTGCTCAGCGAGGGCTTCAATTGTGGCATCAGACATGATTTGTTTAACAACAGTTCAAAAACCAACGAAAAAACGAAATCCTAAACTAAACTGAAACTAAACTGAGACTGAGACTGAAACTAATTGGCAGTTTGTCTTTTGTTTGGGGCTCGCCCACAAAAATCACACACAAAGAAATCCTGAGCAAGCTGGAAAAGCTGTGGGAAAACTTTACAGTTGTTCACAATCTTGATTGGGTTTTAATTGTGTGTGCGCTAATTTGAGAGGGCAGACGCGAGCTCGATTGTAATGTTCATGTTGCGAGCCGGGCGCCTGCCTGATAAGCCCCAACTGGAAGTTGGCCTAGCTGCTACTACACTACACACACACATACAAACGTACTTAATTGCCGGCATTGGTTTACAATTAATTGGGCGTCACGCGGGCCTGTCTAAAATGCGTGTACGAGATTTTCAATTATTCACCAGGCTATATAGAAATTATAGTTGAGTCCTTTGTCCTTTGGCCCGGCGACAGGTGGCAGGTGCATTGACTTTAGTTCAGAGTACCTCATTTGATTCTCTGTCAACTGGCAATCCCTTTTATCATATTTCCCATTGATGAGCCGCTTTAATATCAATTACAAGCAACTACGCTCCAGCTCATATTTCCAATAACGCCCAGAGGCCAATTAATAAGCTCGGCTAGCCAGGCCAGGCCAAAGGACTGCAATGTTGTTAATAGCCAAGAGGCAGACTCGCTCGCTCGATGGCAGAGCGACAAATTTGCACTAAATGCAAGTGCAATCCACCTCCACTCCCGCAATCAGTGGGCAGCAGCTGGCTTTGGCTTTGGCTTTGGTTGGGGTCGGGGTTGGGGCTGGGGCCTGGGCCTGGGCCTGGACCTGGCCTCCGGTCAGACACAACGACTTAACGGCAATTAATGCAAATGAAGGTGGATGTGGTTGGACGCCGGGGTTTGGGCAAGGGCCAGCAGCAGGAGGCGGCCAGGATCGAGAGGGCGGCTGGGTATGGGCTCCGGCTGCTGTCGGGCATTTGACGCACTTGTGCATGCCTAATTATCAGGACAATTTGCTCTAGGAATTTGCCTATTAATTAGCTATTGCAAGCGGCCATAGACATTGATGGCAAACGCAACCAAGTTTGGATTTGTCGGCTTTGACTAATGCACTCATTGATTATAATGAAATCAGACTGAAAATCCGTGTGCGTGTGCATGTGTGCGTGTGTGTGTGCTGTGTGTGTGTGTAAGGCGTCTTTTAATTTGTCCACGCTCATAATTAATAGCCAACCACCGCAGGCTTTAATAGGATTTCATCTCAAAGGCGTTGCTCACAGCGGTTCGCTCTACGACATGCCGAAATTGTGGTCGAATAATTTCGCATGATTTATGATTGGGCTGAGTTTTGAAAGAAGAATTAGCGACTTGACTTTTTGATGCTCTATGTGCCTTAAAGAGACCTATGTATGTGTATTTATACATAAATAAATCTGCTTTGGATGTGTTCAGCTTTAATTGCAAGTGAATGGAATAATGGAAATTCATTTTTCTCCTTATATTTAGTATATTTTCTTATGTCTTTATAGCTATATATATATATATATATATAAAGTTTAATATTGAAGAACTATATATATTAAACTATCTTTAGTTTCACTTAATAATAATAAAATAGCTTAAAATGAAACCTCTGCAAAGAATGTGTTTTACATAAATGTTAATATTATATATAAAATATCAAATATATATATATAAAACAAATAGAAATGGTAGTAAAGTATGGCATCCAAAGTGTCCTTTAACCTTTAGCTAATAAGCTCTCTCTGGCCCTCTGCTCTCTCAGGCGAACAGCAATCAGCCCCCTCTGAGATTCTTGCTTAGTTTGGCAAAAACAATTTTTTTTCCATTGAAAGTCATTAAAAAGAAACGCGCCAAATAATAAGAGCAACAGCAACAACAACGGCGACAACAACAACATCCGGTCGTGCGCGATGATAAAAAAAAGTCGTATATCCTTGTACTTATACAAAAACATTATTAATCAATGTCCAGGCGGCAGTGGAATTCCTGTTGCCATGTCTTTGACAGAAGTCCTGGCTGTGGCTCAAATTTTTGTGGACTGAGTTTCGGGCACGAGCCTTAAATTCGCGTCCCCAGAGACGCTCATCGCCAGGCTTGGGGGGCGGGGGGAGTGGGGGATGGGGCGTGGCATAAAGCAGCTTAAGCCCAAGGGCCAAGCCACTTTTGGCCAAGGACAGCGTCGAGCGAACTTTGCTAATTTTCTTTCCTGTCACGTTGATTTTTTGTTTACCATTATAGCTGGCTGTTGTCGCCTTCGAAAAGGGACATCGTCTACGTCGTCGGCCCGCCCACTGGCCAAACTTGATTTACGTAGCAGCCTCTAACGCCGCGCTGAGCGGCATTTCAATTAAATTTTATTTTCTATGAGACCGGGCGTTGAAATCAATGAAATATAATCGAATTAATTACGTCTAGTAGCAGCCGGACTCGGGCCCGGACTCCCGGCCGTAGGTGCGCTCCGGCACATTCTGCAGAGTCCTGTTCGTGCCACATAAATTTGCGATTCGGCTGCGTTTCAGTGCCCACTGATTTCGGCCAGCGCCGATTTGGTATTATTGTTAATGGCCAAATTGTGTTCCAGCTCGCTCCAGCTGCTGACTGAGCAGCCGTGGGGCACGGGACACGGGACATGGGGCAAATCCAAATACGTCTCTGCTCACTCTCTCCCCCTCTCTCTCTATCGTTTTTAATTAGCATTCAGCTGGCGAAAAGTCGCCTCTTTGTTGCGTAATTAGCTGAGTTTTGATTTATTGCCGGGGCCGCAGCGTTTGGCAGCTTGTCGTCAGCCCACCCCGATCCCAGGTGCCACGAGGCAACAGAGCGCCCCTCCTTCTGCTACAGCTGCGAAATTTGTTATGCAAATATTTGCAGCGAATTAAAATTGTCAAACTGAAAAGTTCATGCAAAGATAAAAACACAACAAAACGAACAACAACAAAACTGAGGATAAATTACCGAAAGCAATTTGTACAAAGGACTGCAAAGGACTTTTCGCAGTGATCTATGCTTTGATTTCTGCTGAATATATGACTATATATATGTATATGTATGTGCATTCAGCACATCTTCTCTGTTATTAAAAAAAAGAGGAATTTAATTTTAGCTCTCGCTTACAAAGGAATCGCCATGATTTTGTTCCTCTTTTCACTTATAATTAACTTTTATGATGTAATTAAAAATGCTGCTTAATGTAATGCAGCCTATCCAACAAGTTAACTCTGCTGCCATGTAAATCAGCGCGATTATGATGGAAATTATTGTGGGCGCTGTTGGCTGCAGGGCGTGGGCGTGGTCGTATGAAAATCTTATTAGTCTTATGGTGCAATAAAAATGAAACCTCATAACTGCAATCTGCATACATTTCACTGCATAAACGAATATGGCGTGACAGCAACAGCTCTCTCTCTCTCTCTCTCACACTCTCCCGCCATCTCTGTCACAGCTCCCCTACGGCAATGCAATTATGCCTTTATTCAGGTGGCTCGGACACCGATACAAAGGCCGCGCTGACCAGTCGATAATTAAATAATTTTAATGCAATAATGCTGCACACGCTGCCAGCGAGTGGGCGTGGTATATACATATGTATATGTATGTATGTGTAGTTATGCCTGGGACAAAACTGAGCCAGCACTATCAATTTGTACAACGGCTTAATTGATAATCTTTGGCTATTATTTAAATGCGAGCACGTCGGGGCTTTGATTCGATTCAATTTGTTGCGCTAACGATTCCAATTTGATTGTGGGAGCACAGCCCCAAAACACTGACCCAAACAACAAAGGCAACAACAACAACAACGAGACAGAGCAACACGAGAGTGACGGACAGACAGTGAGGCAGCCTATTATTTTATAGGAGCTACACAGGGGCGTGGCATATACTACATATATCACTTTTGTCTATAGTAGTGTGCGTGTGTGCGCGTGTGTGTGTGTGTGGCATCTGACGGGAATATAATTTGCGCTTCGGCCAGTTCAAGGATGAACTGGCATTCAAACAATCCATTTGTTCGATTTCGTGCATGCGAACTAAGCTCTAGTTATTCAATTATGTGATAGAGGCGACTAGACGCCTGTTGGGGTCAATAATCCCGCTTGTAGCGGATAATAACGGTTACTGGCCATAATCCTGGCCAAATACTCGACATGGAATTATAAAGTTTCTGCGGGAGGGGGCGGGGAAGGCTTTTCAATTTGGGAGTGAAATTCGTTATGCAAAAATAGAATATGAATTAATCTTTGATTTACTTATATTTGTTTACGGATCTAAAGTCTTTAAAATAGGTTGTCTTACTCTTGGAGTACATAGATAAATGGATAAAGGAAGAAAGAGGAACTGAGATATAAAATATAATTTCTAGATCTTCTATTAGTTTGAATTTCTTTTATTTATTAGATGGAATCGGTAGGAGACAAAAGATTATAAAAGATATATATAATAATCATAATAATTAAGATAATAAAATTAATATTAATAATAGATAGCAAGATGTAAAATAAAATTTATAAAATAGATAAGAGAAGAATACATTTTAAATAAAATTAAATAAAAATATTTTCAAATTATATAGTATTTTTTTAAGTATTCTTAAAAAGTATTTTTACCTCCTATTCGGGCGCTATTGACTCAAGCACTCTTACTCCTTTCGCATGCATGATTCCCTTAGAGCCTGCCCTTATCTGGCATCATCTAACGTCCAGCTGGAGCATTTTGAATAATCTCACTCTGAATTCATTTGAATTTCGTTTGATTGCTGAACCATTAGAGAGGTTTATGTATAAAGTGGCTGCGAGTCCGGCATGCAGCTGCTTATAGAGTTTCTAAAGGGCTTACGCCAAATTAGGCCCAGTTTGAAACGTCAACTTCAAAGTAAACAATCGTCGTGGGGGAGGTGGGGGGTGTGGGGCGTGGTCAGTGCTGCAGGGATGCCAGCAAATAATTGCAATACCTGCAGCTCAGTCAGCTCCCGCAGCCCCGCCCACCCGACCTGACCTGTTTTGTGGTTGGCTATGTGGTGCCGTTTTTATGCAGCAGCCCGAAGCCCTCTGCCACCCGTCCCTCCCGGGCCATTAAAGGCCAACAAGGCCACACAAAAACCGAGCGAACAGAGGGGCTTAGGCGAATGCATTCAAAGCAAATAAAAAGCTAATTAAATTAAAAGCTAATTTTAGAGTGAAAGTAAAGCGCAGTAGCTTAACCGCAGTGGCCCATGCCCTGCCCTGCCCCGAGCCTGGGTATTTCGATTCGGGCAGAATCCCAATTTCAGCTGAATTTGTTTACCCATATTCTGTTGCCCCGTTCGCCTGCTAGAGCATTTAGTTATCGCTCTCGATGCGTCTTTGGCCTGCGATGCTTTTATTTACCAATTTAAAAAATTAAATTTTATGTATGGGCCAAAATGATATGATAAACGCCACAATATGTTAAATTTATTCTAAAAGTCTTTAGTTTATGGCTCGACGCGCCGTACGAACGACAGTGCCTACAAATTGTGTCCATGGACGACTGTCGTATGCCTCAATAAAATAATGCCCGCTGGGGAACATATGGCAGTGCAGAATTTTATTACGTCGTTTATGGCTTTTCAGCGTTATGATGATAGCGACTGCAGAGGGCGGTGGGAGTGGGGTTGGCTGGGGTTGGCTGGGGTTGGGGGTGGCTGGTTCCGATGGCCGGCTCGGCCGTGCGCGAATATTTATTGATGTCAACAATGGCGTGCGGGCGAGGGGGGACGTGTGGGCGGCGTCACTGAATGTGGGATGAGCTACGTGCCGGCATTTGAACATTAAAACGCGGTCGGCCGCTATCAGCGCGCGTTGATCTAAACGCCTGACACGCCTCGGCGCCCAACGGCGTGTGACATATGTCGATGGAGGGGCGGCAACCCTTTCGCCCTTGACTTGACGCTCCTACGTACGATAATAATCGGTATGAAGAAAATTACTTAATTTTTTTGTCGCCCCCTACCGCTGCTCTCTCTCTCTCTCTCTCTCTCTCTCTCTCTCTTTCTGAGTGTGTGTGTTTTTTTGTGCTCTTTTATTCCCCGTGCACATTGAGTTGTAAAATTTAGCACGCGACTCATAATTCAAACGACGTCCTTTTGCCTGACTGTTTGGCTTACCTGCCGCAGCCGTAGCCGTAGCCCGTAGCCGTGTTCTGGTCGCCCTCTCGTTGAGAAATTTGTTTATTGCGGCACTTGAGCGAAAGTGGCATCATCTTCCAGCAGCCATTACGGGAGGCTGGATGCTTCGACGTGCCTGCGCCATTTGTTCCTTATCCTTCCGGCTGTCTGCTTGTTTCTGCTTTGCTTTGCATAAATCGTTCAAGAAATGACAAATAAGAGGACGCACACACACAAAGTCTCCCCATCTCCCTCTCTCATCGTCTCTCTTGCTGTCTTTCCTTAGCCTGTCAACGCTTTGACGCTGGCTTTTGTGCTGCCGTCGCCGTCGCCGTCGCTAAAAGTAAACTAATATTTCATTTGAAAAATATACCAGAAATGTCTTTTGTACATTTATTTTTTGACATGTTGTTTTGTTTTTCACTCGCTTTTCCGCCAACTCGGCTTCATTGCATAAACGCACGTTCGCAGCCGAAACGAGTCCTTGACGCCGACGCCGACTCCGCGCTCAGATTTACGAGTATAGAAAACGTTTTCATTTGAATAACAAGCTAACAAATATTTTGGACAGCCTTCGTTGCCCGTCTGCTCCTCTTTCTTTCCGCCTTCTATATATAATAAAGATGAAGATGGAGCTGTGTTGTGACAGCATCTATGAAATATTTGCCTTCGACTCATATATTTGGGTTAAGCTTTGGCCACTCGGGAATGGGGGCGTGGCAATGCCATTCAACAGCCTGCTTGACTTGATACTTAATTGGAGAAATATGAGCCAAGGAGCACACAAAGAAATGGGGCTTACCTTATGAAAAAGTGTCATGCACATGGAATAATAAATCGAGAGAGACTACAGATTGATATATCTTTTGGTTATTTATGATAGTCCAACTGTATATAAATGAATGCTGAATTAGATATATCGTAGTTATTATCGAGCTGTATAAAAATAATAAAAAAATTAAATCTTTTTTTTTTTTGTCTTTAAATAGAGTTTACCAAACATTTATATATATATATATATATATATATATATTCTGTATTATTATTTTTATAATGAATAATTATTGAAAATTTAATTAATAATAATTTTATTATAATAATTTAATTATTAAATAATACATTATAATAGTAATAATACAGAATATATATAAAAATGTTTACTAAGTTCTATTTAAAGGTCTCTTCATATATTTAGGTTCCCCTGTTATTAATTACAAGTATTACAAGAATAATTGTTCTGTTATATGTAAATAGCCTTTCTTCAATTGCAGCTGCCTTGCAGTTTTTCTAATTGTTCCAAGTCTCTGCCTGTATATGACCTCTTTTGGCCATATATTTTCTATAGAGCTGCCAAGCGGTAAACCTACTAACCGGCCCAACAAGCTCCACATTCGGGCACAAAGCACAGCAAAGGGGGAAAATAGCTCAGCTTTAGTTAAATGCAGCCTTTCAGCAATTTATGCTCTTATTATGACTGTGAGCTGCATGAAGGAGTCGTATAATTTATTATTTATATATATTCTGGATTATAAAAGCAAATTATATTAGTCCAATAAATTATTTTACTCAATGTTTGCTTAAAAGGCTAAAAAACATCAATTGCATTCATGGACCTAGTATAAATTTAATGGGCAGGGTATTTTGCAGTCATGCACTCTCACTCTCTCTCTCTCTCGCCCTCTCTCCCTCCCTCTCTCACTCAGCTGAGGCCTCGTTTCAATTTATAATCAAGCTGCCCAGCGAGCAGTTTTGTTTTTTATATGCCTGCATATTCCTTTTTAGCATTTCGCATTATGAGGCCCATAATAAACCTACTAAATTCTATTTAACGTTGCTCGGCTTTTGAAAACCAGTAAAACATAATAAAAATGCTTTATAAAGGAGCCGCAAAAAAAAAAAAAAAAATACAAAAATCCACCAAGAACAAGAAGCAGCACACATAACAAATAAAATGCAGGCAAATTTTCGCTATGCTCGGCTGGCGTTCATATGTGGCTGATGTGAAAGGCTTTTTTGATATTTTCAGGCAGAAAATTGATGGGGAAAAAACAAGTTTTTAATTAAATTATGTGTGCAGTTGAATGTGAAGTAAAAAATAACAGCCAAAAAGAGCGGAACGAACGGGGAATATTCCCAAACACACGAAAATTATGCGGTTAACAGAACGGACGAATCGCTGGAGCTGAGGGCGCGCTCTAGGTGCTCGAGGGGGCGTGCCAGTTGCCCTTGAGGCAGCAGAGTTTCATTAATTTTCCAAAATGTCAACAACTAATCTGCCAATTTGTTCCTGCTTTTCTTACTTTTTTTGTGCGCTATTTTGCTGCAGCAGCTGTGGCTGGGCGAGGGGGTGGGGGTGGTGGTGCTGCTGTGGTTGCCGGTGGGGTATTGGATTAGCAAATTGCTTGTACGCCACAGCATCAAAATCCTGTTTACTTTGTCAACATGTGTTAAGCCAGCAAAATCGAAGACCTAGCCAGCTGGCTGGCTGTCTGATAGGTGGGTGGGTTAGTGGGCTAGTGGGTGTTTGGGTGGGTTTTGGCAATGCTAGTTGGGTTTGCTACTTAAGCGCGGGTTGTCGGCGATTAATGTGTCATGACAATATCAAAGCTAATTGATCAGCCGGCCAGAGCATGACACACGCATCCCAGAGACAATGTCAACTTGGTAATTAGTCAAGCGACGCTGCTGATGCGGCAAAACTAAATGCTTCAAGTTTAATTGAAAGGAAATAAATGATTCAATATACTCACTCAATCACTTGCATGATAATATATACATTCCTCACACACTTTCTCTCTCTTTCTGCTTGTTTTCAATTTCTATTTACACACTTGCGACTCTTTCAAATTGCCTACACACAACCTCCACAATCCCTGCCGCCCCTCTCTCTGCTCTCAGCTATTTATATGCATCGAGTCCTTGAACTCCTGCACACACACATATACATATCTCTGTCTATTGACTCGACTGCATTGATGCAGCTCTCGAGCCCACCACTCGAACCACTTTACACATGCTAGGCACACCTTGAGCGCCCGCATTCCTCTTGTTTGCTCGCTATCGGCCGATTGATAAACCTCAAATATCAGCGTTATGCTATATATAACCCGTTACACTCACGCGCAGCCCCAACCCCGCACGAATCGCATTGCCTATCGCCGTATGCATTACACATATCCCGGGCCGTATCCCTGTCCGTATTCCCTGCCCTGCATCGCTGTGGCCGTGTGATATGCGCATTTGTTAAGTGAACTGTAAATACAATTCCACATATGATGCCGGCTCCTGGAGACGTGGCATCAGTTTACACTGTGCAGCGGCACCCATTTCAATTTATGCGATGCCAGCGATAACTCTTTGTGCTGCGCCCTTCTCGCCCGCTCTCTGTAAGGGTCGCATGCAAAATATGGAGCTAGACCTGGAGCTGGAGCTGCACCTTTGGCGGCTGGCATCGATGGCAATTGACGGCGCGTGTTGCCCATCTGTCCGTCTGTCTGTCTGTCTGTCTGCCCGCCTGCATGCTGTTTGGTTCCAGCTCAGACCTTGATCCAATTTTGATGCTGCTTACCGCCCCAACCCCTATTCCTCCTTACTATTGTTGTTGTTGTTGTTGCAATGCGTCGCAACGGGCGAGCGTCTGCATTAAAATAACATTTTTCTATTGGATTGAATGCTTCAACTGTGTCGCGCCGTGCAAAGGGCATGCCTGCTGTGTTCTGGGAGCCGGTCTGGCAGAAAGAGCAGGAGGCGGGGGGACGACAGAGCCCCGTCCCTTACCCAAGTGGTATATATTTTATTTCATGGGTGTTTAAATTTTAAAATAACAAGCGATGCCAACGTCGTTCACTGACACGTGGCCATAAGGAGCAGAGCAAGGGCCATGCTGCAGGAGGCGTGGCAGTAGCAGGGGGCTGGGGGGCCGGGCCCAGGTGGGGTTAAAGTGTGTAGCCGCCGTTGGCCATAAAGCTCGTGTTACGAACGCGACTTCTTGCTGTTGTTGTTGTTGTTGTTGTTGGCATTGCCAACGAGTGTGTTATTGTTGTGTGGGAGGCAAGTGTATTTGTTTATTGGCTTCATTGCCGTTGCGTCTACAATTGCATTTGCCATGGGCAACTAAACACTGGTCCTTGAGCCTTGTGTCCCTTACTGTTTCTTTTCCCCTCCCCCTCCCCCCACACCCCATCCGACAAGCACTTGGCTTGCGTCTAATGCGACTTAAACTTTATGGGCTTATGTAAATTTGGCAGGTGCCCGTGGAGGGCTTTATTTTTGTTGGCTTTTTATTTTATTTGCGTCTCTGCAGTGATGCCAAACTGGCATCATATTTAGTACAGCCCAAAATAAAGAGCTCTCGCTTCATATATCAAAGCTTTGACGCTCTCAACAAGCTATCTGTCTGGTCTGGTCTACCCCCTCGAAGAAGCCACTCTTGATCCGTATCTTTGCTGCATATCTGGGCTAGTGTTCCATATAACTTACCAAATCAACAAAACAATAATATGCATATGAGTCGGCGGAGTTTTGCTCTTGTTTCTCTGCTAGATTACGGCTGCTTGTGGCACAGTTTCACTCATCCATTTCAAGACGCTGAGCCCGGACGCCTTAATATGCTCCTTTACGAAAGTGAACCGGGTATATTGGCGTGGCTTTGTTACTCCACTTTTTAAGCAAATCTTGAAATCTGATAAAGTGTCAAGATTTTACATAAAGGGTGTGGCAATTGGAGAAATAGTATATAGAAACAGTCTAGTTATAAATAATTGATATTTCGAATTTTAAATAGATGCTCAATCCAACCGCAGATCTAAAATATATAACAGTCCTATCTAGAAAATCGGAAAAGTCTATATTTTTTATAGTTTTGTTGTAGGAATTACTAAATTGCTATAGAGCTCTATTGCTTCACCATAAATTATATTATATTATATTATATTTTAATTTATTATATTAAATTATATTAAATAAATATAATATAATATAATATAATAATATTAATTTGTATTATATTAAATTATATTATATCATATTATATCATATTATATTATATTAAATTATATTATATTATATTAATTTATATTATATAATTTAATATAATATAATAATATTATATTGTATTATATTAAATTATATTATATTATATTATATTATATTATATTATATTATATTATATTATATTAT
>NW_022045938.1:121069-145227 GCF_001654015.2 Drosophila navojoa
ATTATATTATATTATATTATATTATATTATATTATATTATATTATATTATATTATCTTACGCATATAATATTACACACATGCTTATATCAACTCGGACAAAAATCTATATATTGCAATATTTTCTAGCACTCAGTCGACGAATGAGTATTCTGCAGTCAGTGATACCCGTCGCAATTGGCACCATTGTTGTGTTGATTTGGTCCAAGACCCCGATGGCTGGCCTAGGTTTGCGGGGCTGGGCGCCGAGCTGAGCTGTGTGAAAAGCGTTTGAGAAATGGCAAAGTAGCTTTTGCCGGCGCACTTTTGTTGACTGAGCGACCTTTTATGTAAATGGCGCAGCCATATGCATTCGCTTGTAAATCCGCAGCTGTTGTCAGTCGCAGCGGCCATTAGTCAGAGGAAGCTGCGCTGCAGAAGTGGCCCACAGCTCTCGCTGGCGCTAAGACCATTAAATGCAACAGCTCAAAGTTTGCCCCGTCGGCTGAGTTTCCTTCTGACTGATTCGCTGATTCGCAGTGGCTCGAAATGAGGTGGTGGTTTGTGCCCCGAAGCGGAAATGCTTGCACAATGCCAAATGCCGACACGCGCACAGGATTTGCTGTCACTGACACCCTCTCACCCCCACGCTCCCATCCCTGGAGTGCCTGGGCCTCAGCTGCAGTGGGCAACCCCGAGCGCTGCTGCTTCGTCTGCCTCTTCTCGTTGCATAATTATCAATGTGCGCTCTAATGAAGGCGCCGGCATAAAATATGACGAAGGACATGTGCCGGCCGTCCAGCTCGCTGGATTTATAGGCCTAAGCAAACAGCGCGTCTGTCCGAGCTTCAATTTGCCATGGCGCCTGCCAAAAGTTTGACGCTCTTACGCAATTTTTCTTGGCCCATTATGTTTATTATTGTCTTAGCGCGGGGGGCTGGGGGCGGGCACTGGGATCAGCCGTGCATTATGCTTATTGCTCAGTCCGCATCCCCTTTTCGTTTTCCTTCTCCTGTACTTCTTCTTCTTTTTTGGGTGACTCGCTCTTAAATGTTTGCACACAAGCGCGTTTATGGACGCAGCTTCCTGCCGTTTGCATTCATAATCCTAATGGAATTGATTTCCGTACTGATCTCTGCGCTGAATGGTCGGATAATGTAGGAAAAGTGCCACTGCTGCGGTTAGTCAACTAGACAAAAGCCGACGACCATATGCCAGACACTTTGTACGTGGCCAAGGGTCGCGACTTGGCTTTCTCTCTCTCTCTTCGCCCATCGATTCTGTTTGGGGCAATAAATGAGTGCGTATAAATCAAGCGAATGCTTATTATATTCATGCAGTTTTAATGAGTTTTTCCACTGCCGCCTGCTGCTTAGGCCTCCCACTCTATATCCCCCCTCTCTCTCACACTCCTTCTGTATGGGTGTCTGCTGTTGAATGCGTGCTCTTGGTTAAGAACGGGAGTTTTATCCTTTTAGACACATGGCCTGTCCGTCGAGGTCAATGAACGGATGACTGAGAGCATAAATAGAGGGGCGTATAACCAGAAATTGTCAGGCTGCTGGCCAGACACATGATGCACATGTACTTATCCCGTTAATAGCAAAATACTTGGAAGAGAACTTCAAGTTTACAGAGAAGTTGAATATGTTTAACTTCTCCCACAGGCAATTGCCAGCTCAGCTTAGTGGATAATCAAACCTAATTTTAGGCTCCAAATAAACAGATTACAATTATATCCAGACTCGAACTTGGCTAACTGTTTGCTTACCTCAAACTCCAACAAAGTGCGGCCAGTTCTTTAATTAACAACTTTTGGCCAAAACAAGGTGACCCAAAAGACACACACACACACGTGCAAATAACTAAAACTATTTATTTAGCAACCGAAAATGTCAACAGTGCAAAAGAAATTAAGGTTTAGAATATTAACTTGGCCCAAGCAGACATTTGGATAGGGCTAAACACAATAATTTGCTTTTAATTTGACAGTTTCCACATCAAATGAACATCCTGGCCGGCAGCCAGGGCACAGAGCTGCGGACCAGGCCAACAGTTTCACTTGAAATAGATGCATACGTAGAGGCAAATGAAATTTCAAAGCTGCGACATATCAATAAAGGAATTAGCTCCTCTACAGTCCACACAGAGAGAGAGAGAGAGAGAGAGAGTGAGGGAGTGAGCGGAACTCTCTGCCTATAAACAAAAACAAGAAACTATTCACATTTACGGCAATCGTCATTAGCAGCAACCGAGGCCACAGCAGCAGCAGCCAAGCCAAATGAGCTCTCGGGCATCGTGTGGGACTGGGATCCATCCATTCCGAGCCCATTCCGAATGAATGAATGCCGGCATTCAACATTGTCCCGTGTCATTCACTTTGCGGCTTTTCGGTAGGGGCAATGCCAATGCACCGCATTCGGGGCGTGGCGAGCTACGGATTTTCAGTTTCAGTTTCAGTTTCAGTTACGGGTTTTGGTTACGGGTTTGGGCTCTGTGCTCTGGGCTCTTTGGCAGGACCAAAAAATATTTGCCGCCGTCCTGGCCCTGGCTGCCTTGGTGACAATTGAAAATCCAATAAAGGTCGGTCCTCCGGTCCTGTTTTCCCTCGGCTGTAGCTATTTTAATTTAAACGAGGCTGCCGCCTAATCACAAAACCGGCGTCATTCTAAGCCTCCGCTCGCCCTCCCCCCACCCACGGTCCGCACCAATACGCATCCTGTGTGGCCAAAATATTGAAGTAATGAACTTGCTTTATGTCAGGTCTGAGCGCTTTGCGGGCTCCATCAAAATGCCACTAAACTGGCAGCATCGAGGGCGGCCCAGGACTCGCACTTTGTGCTAATGGCCACATAAATTTTGCTCTCTGCCATAATTTTTGATTACATGGGCGTGGCCGATGAGGGCGCTGCTTGGCGCAAGCAAGCAACAATAAAATAATAGTGCACTCTAGTTTAACAAGCGAGATTCTTAGTTTGGTGTGGGAATAAAAGAGAGAGAGAGAGAGAGAGAGAGAGAGAGAGAGAGAGAGAGAGAGAGAGAGAGAAAGGGCGAGAGAGTGAGAGAGAGACAGAATTTCATTGGCAAATATTCTATTTTGATATGAAATTGATGACACATAATAAATCAAGAAAAATCACAGAGTTCTCCCTGCTGTCCTTTATCATTTACTCCTCTAATTGTTATAGTCCATTGACCTTAAACATGTATTTAAATTAATAACTTATTGCCCCTAAGATAGCGGAACATTAATCTTTAAATACTTCATCCATAAAAAAATAAATATTAATTATATATTTACATTAAATTAATTCAAATCGAGCTCAAACACTTGCCCTGACTTCTCTCTCTCAAATCACTTGCAGCAATTGAAATTTTTAGACATTTCCCTTGGTCAATTGTGTTTGTGTTCACTGTACTGCCACATGCTTAAACTCTGGCCGAGGCATGGCTGAAAATTAGAGAGAAGGCCTTGATTGAAATGCGGGAACGACAAGGCCCAGTGGCTGGTGCTCCACTTGGCTTGGCCCCACTGCACACATGTCACCGGGTCTTTCAACAGCTTTTTGCACAGTTGGGTACTCAGATTAGGCAGGTGAGGGAGGCGCTGGGGTGGAGTGGCAAGTGGATCAGTAACAAGTCTCACGACAGCAACACCTACGCACTGTCAGCCACACAATGGGCAACATACCACAAAACAAGTGTTGGGCAGTTAAGTTTTTGCCTCGAAAAGGAGAGGAGAGAGAGAGAGAGAGTGTGTGTGTAGTTACTGTTTCAGGCCCGGGTGTCAAATGCAAAACCGGATGCGGAAATGCAGGCAGCCGGAGACGAAAAGAGCGAGCGACAGACAGGACAACAGCCGGCAGCCGGCCTGGACGCACAGATCCAGCCAGTCAGGCGGGCAGACAAATCAGCTTTGCTCACACACACATGCACACACATGCACACATACGGACACACATATTCGCTGGGACAGACGCACAGTTGAGTGATTTTTCGATTATCATTTGCACGCCTTGGGTGACAAATCAAATGCTCAGCAAGTGCATTGAAGCCTCTCTGAGGCCCTCATCTGGGTCTGCCAGCTTGGCCAATCACTCGATGTTGTTGTTGTTGCTGTTGTTGTTATTCGTCCCTGTTGCTGTGTTACTATGTAAGTTGACTGGTTAAGTTTTGCAGGTGCTCATAGCCAAAACGCTCTGAGTTATCACAGCAAAATTTTGTGTGTGATTTGTAGCGAAAAGTTTGCAAAACACTTACTAATCTAACCAGGATAGGCATGCTGTTGATGAGGCATAGTATTTAGAGTGTTTTTCCATTAGACATATTCGTATAACATTGCAAAAAAGAGAGGTGGAAGTTTTACATGATTTTTTTAAATTTAGTTTTATGTAAAATAATTATAAATAAATATGTTTTAGTTGATTTGTATTAAGTTAATTATATTAAAAAATTATTTAATAAATTTCTACTACTTTCAAATTTTTTAATTTTTATTTACTTTGCAAATAATAGTATTTTTTAAATATATTTAATTTTTATTTTTAAGTTACTCACTAAGTTATTCACTAAAAATGTTTTATATAAATATATGTATTAATATGAACATTTGCATATGCATAATAAATATATATGTATACAGCATACATCAATAAATAAATATGTTTTAAATGTTTTTTTTTTTTATATTAAGTAAATTATATTAGAAACATATTTCATAAATTTCTTCCAATTTTCAATTTATTATTTCCTTTCTAAAATCTCTTTAAATGCTAACTCTTTCAATTTATTTATTGAACTTAATTTATTTTTAAATTTATTTATTAATTTAATTCAATCTCAAGTTGCTTCAACTTAATATGCTTTAGATAAACATATGAAATATAATATAATATATGAATATTTGCATATTTCCTAAATTTTCCCACAGATTTTTCTCAATTCTGTTTAAATTGTAATTGGATATTAATTTCTCATATATCTGACTGTTCTTACTATATTTCTCTCATTTTCCAATTAGAAAAAGATCTATTCATACATTATTCAAATTTAGTTTAGTGCAATTGCAAATAATTACAAATAAATATGTTTAAGTTAATTGCCATTAAATGAGTAATATTACAATAATTTTTCATAAATATTCCCCTTATTGGGCTCAATTCTAGTTGCACAAATTGAGCTATTCAAATTGCAATTTCGACTTGCCTTTGGGCTTAATTTTCACATATATTTGCCTATGTCTGGGCCCAGCGTATAATCATTGTAGTTTCTGGTTGAAGTTCCCTTGTACAACATGACGTATGCGCGTTATTAATGCGCCCAGCATAAATAGCCATGCAATTTATATGCGCATTTTATGACAGTGCACATATGCATATGCAAATGCAGTTGCATCTGTCTCCCAGCCAGTGTGTGTGTGCGTGTGTCTGTGTGTGTTTGTTGATTTTAATTACAAGCCTTGCATTGGTCGACTATGCTGGGGAAGCATTACTCAGGGCTTGGCTGGGGTCCTTCTATTGAAATGTACGATTTTAATTGCACTGCGAAGGCAAGCCAAGGACAACGTTTATAGCTGATGGATTTTGTTGATTGTAGGCAAAGAGACGATTGACAAATTAAATTGCTTATTGATGAGCGGTTGCCCTGCCACCCCCTCCCCCCCACTCACACTCTGTGTATAGAGTAGAAATTGCATACGTCGACTGCTTTTAGGCGTCGGCAGAGTTCTCCATGAAAATGAAATAAGTGCATAATGGAAATTTACGAAAGCCAATTTGGTAATAATTTAAATTGAATATTTATGTTGTTCTTGGCCAGGCATACATGTGTGTGTGTGTGTGTGGCACTTCATTTACAATCAACTGCGGGCATTGTGAGCAGCTATCGGAGCAAGCGAGATGAGGCAAGAGTCATGCATAGTACATTAGTTTTGAGTGCGCTGCCTATTTGCATATGTGTATTTGTCTTCTGCCAATGAATTTCTAAAACACACACACGCGCACACATGCACAGCGTGGCTGGCTGAAGTTCGACTTCGTGCCCTGTCAAAACTTCAACTGTCAAAACACTGATGAGAGATCCATTTAAATTAGAGCTTTGTTTGTATTGCATTAAGAACAGGCAAATTTGCAATGTCTCTGTTTATCCACACATACACACATATAGATAGATAACATATATGCACATACATATATATATTTGCATATATCTATAAGAACCATTAAGGCCATATACATTTGCATTTGTCGAGTGGCTAAGTGGCCAGAAAAATTGACGCCACATTATCTCAAATGGTTTATGAACTCAGTTGAGTATGAAAATATTTCACGTACGACACGTTTGCAATACAAATATAGAAATATACCGAAGGAAAACACTTTGGCAGTTGACAAAAATTCACCAGCAAATTGCCACAAAATATCTTTGAGCATTGTAAATGAATGCAATCTTCGATACTTTTACGGCCAAATCACTTTTAATGCACATGCAGTTGACGCGCTGCCTGGCCACATTCAACATTTCAGCACTCGAATCGATAAACTTTGATTTCGCAATGTGAGAAACATTTGCCTAAAATACTTTCGCATTTTCATTGCAGAGCTAAGAGAGAGAGAGAGAGAGAGAGAGAGAGAGAGAGAGAGAGAAGTGCAGGATTTTTGCGATAATTAAAATGCAGTTGAAGTGCTCTGGCAAATATTATTGAATGGAGAAGGGGAGGAGCAAAGGGGCGAACAAATAAGCTAAAGAGCATAAGAAATTGCAAGAAACCTATTGCCTTTCAAGATAGTAGTTGATTTTAGTTTTATTTGAAAAGTATATGAATGCAATTACTTATGGATAAGCTAACATGTGGATAGGTATGGGCTATACTCTTTGATGAAGTGGAGGTTCCAGAAGTCCTTCTAGAAACTCTTTGAGCTTATATAAAGTAATAAATAATTATATGTTATAAAGATACAATATATATATAAAACATTGTGTAATATATAGTCTAGAAAATATATATGTATGACTTGCATAGCATATAGTATTTAGGATATACTTTATGTAGTATCGTATATTGTAGATAATATGTATATTGTTAATAATAATATTCTATATATGCAGTGTCATTGATCAATTACGATTTAAATCGTGTGCAATATTATATTATTATACATATTATATACATATACATATATCGTATATAATCTTGTATACTTAGTATGTATATCGTATATTATTGTCTGCTCATTCTATATCTACCTGCATATTTTTAATCATGCTAATCCAATCGCATTTTACCTCTGCAGACTATTCAATAAAAACTTAAAGTCCACTCAAACTCTTCTTTAATTCGATACTTTCCTCACAAATTCCTGCTTATACAAATTCTTGAGAATAGGCACAATAAAAACGAGAAAGTGAAAGATTCGATTAACATTTTTCAATTCCCAAACAAAAGCAGACCCATTCCGCCAGTTCGCCTCAATCGTCCGTTAATACAGTCTGAGGCTGATCAATTTGAAATATGCAGCGGGGCCAACACGTGCCGCGCTCCTCATGGCGCCAAATTGTCAACTGAGCCACCTGACCTCAGACCGCTTGTCGGCCCGGGTCAACTCGAATATCCATCAGCAGCTTAACACCTCCGAGCCCTAAGCCAGGCTATAACTTCTGCTCCATTTAGCAGCCGCTCCATTACGAATTCTAAGCAATTTCCTTATCAGCTTAGATAGAATCGTGGCCGGCAGTGATGCGAAGCGAATCCTGCCCGTCCTGCCACACCCGCCAGACCCGCCATGCAATAATAATTAGCATAGGGACAACGAACCACTCCAGAATTCGAAAGTTTATCATTTCGGGCGAACGTATTGCTGCCACTTATCGTCATCATCAGCGGCAGCAGGAACTTCATCATTGCCTTCCTTGTTGGCATACAGAATTCATAACTTTTGTGAATATTATTAAAATATGTACGGCTGGTCGCTGTGAATGACTCCATCGAAGTGCTCTCTGTCTCTCTGCCCTCTGCCGCCCTCTGCTCTCCTGCGGTGTCCTGCGCTGTCCTGTCTGCAGCAATTGTTGAGCTGGAAGCAATCAAAAATGTTGATAAAATAATTTCAAATTCCATTTATATCCTTAAGGACAATTTGGCATTCACCGGTACTAATAATATTATCAACAACACCGTCCTCGTTGTCGCCTCGTTGCTGCTGCTATTGTTGTTGTTGTCGGTGCTGAATTCATCGAAGCCGCATCCTCGCTTTTTGGGAACCTGTCCTGCGGCGCATTTCCTTTCGCTTCCTGGCATCGCTGGCGCTTTCGCAATTTGTCAGCAATTGAAATTCACCAAACATTTTTGAATTTGTTTGGCCGCGATTTCAGCTCGAGCCTCGCGTTCGGGTCTCGGTTTCATGGTTTCATGCCCAGCAGGCACATTTTGCATTTCTCTGTCCCATTCATCGATTGCCTTGGCGTTTGTCCTCCTGTCGCTTGTCGCAGTTGCTGCTGCTGCTGCTGCTGCTGCTCGTTGTTGGTTGCTGGTTGTCGCTGTCATTGCATCTCGCCCGCTGCCGTTTGGATGTCTGCCTGTGTAGCTTGCCTCTTGCCTCTTGCCGCTGTGGCAGCCACGGCACCCACTGTTTTGATTTTTATCCACAGCGTGAATATGCAAATTGCCAATGAAACCAACAGCCACCAGCCAGCAACCACCAACCAGGCAGCCACTTCACAAGCTCCAATTGTTGCCCGAATTCTCTCAGCTCGCTGCTCTAAAAGCTTTTTGGCCAAATGCTTTTCGGCCAGTCAGAGCCAATCAAACTTGCAGTCTGACAATTTTTAGTACAGGCCCTAGGTAGCTGCCCTCCGGCATATTCAATGTGACCAAATTAGAGGAGCCCATTCAATCTAAATGGAAATTTTGAATTATGCCCAAAGTGAACAATGAGTAAATTAAGATATCAATGAGCAGGGCAACTCCATGAGTTTTTGTAAAGTCACAAAGCCGAGAAGAAATAACATAAAGCCAGTCACAAAGTGTTTATTCACTGCACCAAAGACATTTCCACGGGTAAAAAAAAAAGACTATTATCAAACAATTTCAAACAGCGGGAGAAACAATATACTATATAGAGAGAAAAACGTGAAAAATGCAATTGCATATTCAAGTTTTGCACTTGAAATTCCGAGATTTGTATCGCTGCGCTCATATGAATAGCCAAAGAGTCTCAGAGCCGGTAACCAGCCGGCTTCGCTGGATTGGCTGGGCCGCTCTCTTGTCTCACGGCACGAAACGGAAGCAGACGTGGAGCCCGAAAGGAACCACAGGGTGTCTAGCGAACAACGGGCGAGATAAATCTTTAGCCTTTGAACAAATGTTTGTGCATATTTGAACTTGCCAGCCAGCCGAGGCAAACCAATTTTAAATTGGCAAAAGGTTAAGCCCAAAAACTAACAGACCCGGCCAGGTGGGGGTAACTAGCAGGGGGTGACAGCAGCCAGCAGAAAGCAGCCAGAAGAGAGCAGCTGAGGCAGCTCCTTCTGTGTTTTTGGGGCTGCTACGTTCGCTGCATACATAATTAAGCTAGTCTCTGCATATTGGAATGCATTGATTTGATCATTCGAGTGCCTCAAGAAATACGAAATAGTATCGGTGGACTGGCTACGTGTTGCTATCTATGATTGCAAGCACTACGCGGAACTGTATCAGTGTTTGCCCTAATACAGAAATTTTGATGTGCTGCTCTGCCAAATTGGAAGTGTGCCTCTCTTGCGGTTGTTGTGCCGTTCTATATGATTCTCACAAAAATAAGTCAATGTTTTAATGTTATCATTTGAAGAGTTTCTTTTGCTGCTTCGATTGTGTGTGATCCTTTCTATGTGATTCTCATTGAGGCAAAATATGTCATTTACTCTAAAATGCAATATATGAATGCTCATTTTTATAGTGAATTACTCTCACTTCTTTCCATATACCCCTCTATGCGATTCTCATGACTACAAGTCAGCCCTATTATATATTAATGCTCATTTAAATGGAGAATTACTCTCACTGCTTTGGAAATATGCCCCTCTATGCGATTCTCATAAATACAAGACGGGCCTACTCGAACTCTCATGTAAACTTGTTTGAAGGTCCATCTAAACCTAAGCGTGACTCTAATCATAGAAAGGATATTTGAGCATATGAAAGATCTTTATAAAAATACTAAAAGTCGGCTCTTTCTTGTTAAAAAAAAAAAAAAGCTGCTCACTAAAATAAGAAATGATGAACTGTGATTCATGGCTTGCACTCTGCTTGGCTTTTAGACTGTACAGGTCAAATGAGCCGTTAATGTGAAACCTTTTTCGTTTATTGGTTAATGTATGCATATCTGCATGTGTGCATGTGTGCTTGCGAGTATGGCTATGCGTGGTGGGAGTATGAATGTATGCTCGGCAGCTCGTTAAATTTCATTCAGTTCGCTATGAGGGGTCACAAAAATTGGCATAAAATGAGTTTTTTGTGCTGAAAATAAAGGATGGAAAAAAAGGCGAAGGAACGGAAGAGGAGCAGAGCACGTTTGGCATGCTGACATTGATGTTGTGCTCCGTTGCTGTCGGTTGGCGCTGCGACTGCTGTCAATATCCACGTCATGCTCGGGCAGCGTCATCATCGTCGCCATCATCAACAGGCAACAAACAGGCAGTGCCAATCGAGTGAGCTCTTTCATCCGTTTGCCAGTGACAGGGCTCAGCGCCTGGACGGCCATTTGACCGGATATCGGGCAGCTCGACATTGGCCAATAATTCGCAGCTCTCGGCCGGCACAGAGATTGGCGCCGCACATATGCAACTAATTGATATTATATGAATGATATGTTAAATACAAATGGCCTGCGCATGGCCAGATGAAAACAATGACAGCAAAAACCAATTGCCATTATTTATACGAACTCCAAATAATAATGAAAAAAAAATTGTATTTTTTCAGCTTTTTCATAAAGCCAATGGATTCGCAATTAAGCACAAGACACAGGCCAGGACATGTGGGGCAAATGTGAATACTTGTATGTGCAATAAAAGGCATATCGTGTTGAAAATAAATACAGTGCGTACAAAAAGTTTTTATTAGAGCAATTCATTAAAACACGAAAAGCTTTTGATGAAAAATGCGTTAAAATAAATTTGTTTTAAAATTCTGGACATCAATTTAAGTAAAAATATGTATATTAAAGGGGAAACAAAATATTATAGTTATAATATATAAATAAATATTTATTTCATAATTATTATTTATAATATTTTGTTTATTGATTCTAAACATTTTACAATTAAAATATATATTTTATTATAAAAATTATATTACTATTATGTTATTTAAAATATAAATCATTATGTAAAATATTACAAATTTTTAATTTAAGATATATTTATTATATGAATATATATTTTTTATATAAATATATTTTTTTTATTAAAGAAAATATATATAAATATTTTTTAGCTGCCAAATAATTATTTAAAATCCTTTATATTTTATGATATTTCAAATTATTTATACTCTATTATATTTTTTAAATTCAGGAGTAAAAAATGGATAAAATATTCCTTCCTTTTGTCTTTAAACGTTCTTCTTGTTGGACTTTCCTTAAGTCAAATCTAAAATAAAGCGCCCTCTTCTGGTCACGCTAAGAACCTTGTAATCCCCTTCAGTTGACTTCTCCCACCAGGCCTCTCGAATGTCATGTCCGCCTCCGCGAGACAGTCAGCATGAAGTCCTGATAATTTGCATACTCCATTCGGATATTGTCATTGTAGCGAAGCAGCTGTACGGGACGGGCAGCCTTAGGAGTGCACTTACCGTAACTCCTACACTTTGGCCAACTTAAATGCCAATTAGTTTCCATTTAGGCGAAGTTTGGCTCTCGGCGACCGGCGACCGGCGACCAGCGACGGGCGCATCGTTCGCTCATTAACAATGCCAATTCGAAAAGTCTTACCAAATCCAAATGCAAATCCAATCGGGCTACAATGACGCGTCTAATTAGTCAGGTTGGCAGTCAAATCCCAGGCACGTTTTAGTCGTCCAGTCGCTGCTCTGCCCGGCAGAGCCCCGCAGCGGGTCTCTGAGTGTCGGAGCATTATAAAATATTTCTCACTGTGGCGTTCACATCGAGTGGGGAATTAAACAAATTTATTTGCAAATCGAGCAACGACTCGACACGGGCAGCGAGTCGTCGAGTCTACGTAACTTAATTTTGGGCAATGCCACGATGTATCCGCCCGCCCGTCCGTCTGTCCAGTACGGGCGCGCGGTCCTTGGCTTGGCAACAATTTATTAACACTTTTCTTGCTCGTGCTTCAATTCCCCCGACTGCGTGACTGTTGCACACAGTTGCCGCCAGCTGACCCTTCGCCTCCAGACATTAGATAACAATTCTCTTCCGTTCCGTTTGTGTGCAGCCAAAATCCTTGTCGACTGACTGTTGTCTGTTGCGGCCCGACGGGGTCATGTAATTTTGTTGCAATTTTTAGCATGCGAACGCGGCACGAATACCGAATGCCGCCGTCTCCGCTCACAAAACTAGCTTTTGCAGCTTTTTAATTAAAAAGGACAGAGCGGGTTCAATTTATGCTGATGTTGCAAGCGCACCAGCAGCGGCTAATCTCCTATTGAGAGAGAAAGACGTTTTAGCTGCCTCAGCATTGGCTCCTTGGCTATTTAGCTGCTCCAATTATTGCAGCAGTTGGAGGCGGCCCTGGTTGTTGTTGCTGTTGCTGCTGCAGCAACTCCATGACAGTTTATTGTTGTGACACATTGACAAATGCTTTTACACGCCACAAATCGTTAGGCCCACTGCGCCCCAAAACACATAATACCAATGCCGAAATGGCATGCCAATTAAACGGAGAGCAGCCAAGTAGAGATGGCCAAAAGTCGTGAACTGAGAGCTGAACTTGAATTATGCTCAGTTGGGAGGCTCTACATAGCTGGAGGAATTGAACTGATGGGAACTGATCTCTCAGACAAGTTAGTTTAATTAGTCGGTCACTATCTCAGCTTTTAGATTGACTGTATTAACTCTTCTCTGTGCCTTTACCAATGCTTTAGCTAATCTACTTTAGTACTTCTCTAGCCTAAAAAATTGTTCTGCATTCCACCTTATATCTTGCACTCTTCTCAGTATTGCCTATGGAATTCGCCCTACCTCTTTTCTCTATCTATCAATTTAGGTAATCCATTGTTGGCCAATATCTCAGTAGAGCTTCGCGCGATCAATTGATTAATATCTTAGTTAACTTTCCTCTATTTATAAATAACTTTGCTGATAGATCTAGATGCTCATCTGTGGAATATCAATTTATCTTTTCAACTTTGTTGGATTTACCAATACCGTGCCTTATGGTAAAGTTTTGCTTAGTCAACATCCTATACTCTTCTCCAACTTCCTTGGATCTGTTGAGTTCTATTTATTAGCTAATATTATCGACGAAGCTGTGTATTTATGTTTTTATATATATTTAGCTGCTCCCTTTTAATCTCTTTTCCAGCTTTGCTCAAGTAGTTTGACTTTTATTATTATCAACCGATTCTTGAACCATTATAGATCAATATTTACTACTATATCTATCAACAGACCCGAGTTGGTATTGAATATATACATATATGAGCTCGGATATGCTATTATTAACTCAATTTAACTCGATCTGTTGATAGATATATCATAACAGACATTTAACTATTTTTTAAAGCAGCTCTATTAGTTCCTCTAAGTTCTCATAATTATCCTCCATCAATAAACTTTCATTTTAGCTATCTATTTTTCTCCAGACTGAGTTACACTTTCCTTAAAAGAACATTCTATTCACATATGCATATTATCTCCGCGTTACACTTGCCTTCGTGACTCTACTCGAAGCTCATCTCTAAGACTCCCGTGGAAAGCGCAGCTCTTTGTTCTGGCGACCGCTTTGCATTTGTTTAGCTGGTTCCGGCCTGTTGCCTGGCAATTGACATGATGATTTTGGGTACAAATTTTTGGTTCGTTGTTGTGGTCAACGGCAGTTGGAGTAGCCACAGCCACAGCAGCAGCAGCAGCAGCAATGGCAGCAGCAGCAATAGCGCCGACTCCTGCTCGCCATTCATGCAGCGCCCGTGTGCATGTTTTGTTCACGTAATTGACAACAACAATTGACAATCGGGCGCAATGTCCATGCTTCGATGCTCGTTGCTCCAGCTCATTCTGTTGTTGTTGTTGTTGTTGTTGGCCTGTCATTATCCTGCAGCACACGGGACAGAGCCAAACTGAATAGCAAAACGAGGAAAAAATGAAGAAGAAGCAGAGAATTGCCGTGTGCTGTGCGCCTTTTAGCCGCTGTCTGTTGACCACCTGCGGCGCTAAAACTAAACATTTTCAGTATTCACAATTCAGTTGCTGTCGATGTCGTTGTTGTTGTGTTGTCTGGAAAATATGTTGCGCCATGTTGGCTGCGGCATGCAACACAGCAATTGCCGGCCATTCATTCAATTGCATTATTTATTAATCGAATGCTGTTGACACTCCAGCACTTGCCACAAAACATTCAGCGCAGCGCACCTCGATTACCAAATGCGTTTATTACAAAGGTAAATTATGGATAATTTAGCAGAAACGCCGCTGCAACAATTGATTGAGCATTAGTCAAGCAATTTGACAAATTTTGTGAATGTTTAGCTTGAATTAGCTTAGGACCACAATGAATGTATGTACAAATTTATTTATATTTAAAATTGTTTTTAAACTCATTTACCTTTAACATGTGGATAACAAACACATACAACTTTTGATATAAACATTATCGTTATCTGATATTTTTGATATAAATAATATTTTTAGCAGATATTAATTAGCTCAACTAAACTAGGGATTTTCTATGTGTTCTTTTTTCCAAAATTCTCTTTATTTTTATGACCAATATACATTTATTTGACTTACATAATTATATTCGAATTTCTGACTATTTTTTAAATTATTAATTAATAATTACAAATTCATAAATAGGAGTATATTCAGTTGTATTCATTTGAATTATTTGGCTGTAGGCCTTCTCTTTGTAATGAAAACCAAAAACTCGCTGATTGCATTCGTTAAATATTTGTTTTTAACCCGAACTATAAAATATGCCGCTACACGTATCCTTAAAGGCAACAAGAGTGGATGCAAAAACTGCTGGCACCATAATGAATCCGCATGGGTCGTAAAAAGAGGCTTTGCGTAACGCAGCAACAGCAGGCCGCAGCCGTATCTGTGCAAATATGAATAACCATTCAATCAAGCGGCAAAAACAAGAAGCATATCTGGTTAAAAAATATGACCAGTCATTAATTTCGATGGATTATACGCGCTGAGCATTTACGGATATGACCATTGCCCAGAACCGCGGCAAAAAACACGCCAAGCCTCAAGCGGAAAATGCCAGGAGAAAATACCGAATGGATATGTGCGAGTATACCCTGTAAAGATATGCCCCGAAATATTTGACTAACTTTAAAATACATTTTAAACTTTAAGGGGTTCAGCTAGGGTATGGCAGCAGAGTCATTCAGAACTTTCGGTTGGCCGATTCGGGCACACTTTATAAATGGCATAGCCCCGGGCAGAGAGTTGGGCGACAAAAATCACCTCAATTAATTTAATTAGTCTGCGGTTGTTGCGCATTCGGCAGCAGTCGAGTCCCGTTCCGGCTTTGCTTTATTTCGGCAACTGCTGACTCCAAAAGTTTTGATGCAGCGCTGGGAAGGTGTGCAGCGGCCATCAAATGCACAGCAGGGTCATGAGCTGGCCATGATTAATGTGCCCCGGCCCTCCTGTGTGCGCATCGCGCACTGGCCAAAAGTTTATGAGAAATCAGCGATAAAACGCTTGATAAACGATATTGAACGGCGAGTGACATTTGACAGTTGGAAACGCAGTGCTCCTCGAAATGATGTCGAGACATCATCTTCCACAGCGCGCATTATAAATGCTGCCCAGCGGATGAAAGCGTTCTCTGTCTGGTATTTATGGCATCAAATATTTTGTATACTAGTTTCAAGTGTTGAAATTTTATTCTAGCTGGGAGTTTTATTGCGTCGCTATTCAAGCGTGGACTTTGTTTCGAGCATAAAAATGTAAACAGCCCCATTGATAAGCCCGGAACGGAGCGCAGCTTGGCCCAGTTGGTGGTGCGGCAGCACCTTTTGCATTTCCTGCGCTCTGTCGTTAATGTTTTGTTTTCTTATTTTGCTGGCTATTGAATTTCAGTTAAATATGGGCTCTGGAATGTGGCTCATAATGCGCACAGATTGATTTTGATAGCGTGTGGCGAGCATTGGGGATTTATATGTGTTTTGTTTTTAGGAGAAAACATAAGTTAATTGCCTCGAATATTGTTTGGGTCATGATAGTCTGTCTCGAGTATATGAGAAGCGCATCTCTATAATATATTTAAGTACTTCAAACTTAGGTTAGATCAAAAAGGCATGGACTTGTCAGCTTTACTTGAATTATATGTATAAAAATCACATAGAGAGGCGCACTTCTGAGCCTCTGTCCTATTTCTTTTTTTTTGAGATTTTGCTTTCATTTCAAACTTGAGTCGATTAGTTCAAATATAATTTAGGTCTTGATGCAACATTTTTTTTTTTTAATATGAAGAGCTCATAGAGAGTCAGTCGGTTTAGGATTTCCTCACATTTATGACTTGAATGCAGCACTCCAAGCTCCATCTAATCCCCGGCTTCGGACCATCGATCGCAGCGGTAAATTCTGAGAGTGCTTATAAAAAATATGTTCATGCATCAGTAAATAGTTTTGATTTTGGTTCACGATTCATTTTGAAGTGTGTGTGCGTGCGTAGAGCTATATGGATTATACGATTTGACTGCTGACTGGTTGGCTGGTTGGCTGGCTCTCTGGTTGTTAAAACAGATATTAGATTAAATGTGCGCTGCTTCAAATGCACTCGAGAGAAACCGAATAAAAAAAGAGAGAAAAGCTCGACTCTAGCTTTTCGGAAATGTGGAGCAACTCTTATGCATATGGAAAAATGTTCAATTTAAATTGATATAATTTAATTTGTTTGGAATTTCTCTTCCGGCGCAGATGCATATATTTGTGAACACTCTGGTATCGGCTTTCAACTTTGACAAATCATTTCCAGCTACAATTTCCTCTCGAGCGGCAGATAAAAAAATTAACGTTTATCATTTTTATTACGGTATGCAAATGTTTTTTCATTTTATTTTATTTCTCTTCCCCCAATTGATAGAGACATTTGTTTGGTGACCCCTTTTACCTGGTGCTTCTGCTGCTGCTGCTGCTGCTACCTCTCATATATGTATGTATCTTTAGATTTTCTTTATTTATTTATATAGATATATTACACATATGTACATATTTTGTTGTGGTTTTTGCCATTTCATTTTGATTTATTTTAATTTGTAATAAATTACAACTTTCAACTGTGGTTAACACAATATTTATGCCTGTGGGGCCGCAGCATCAGCTGCTCCACCTATTTGCCCCCAACATATTCGAATCAGTCGTGGCTCCACTTAATGGTTTTCCAATGTTAATGTGCTAAGCGAAAAAAATAAAAGTGAGAGTCTATTGAAAATGAATTATGAAATGTGAGTCAAGAGTTGAGAGTTATTATTGAAATACGAGCACGACGCAGCAGCAACAGCAACAACAACAGCAGCAGCAATTCCCTGCGAGCTCAAATGTTGATTGTCATTGCCCGCAGCATCTTCTGCTCTCGCTGCAATCGAGTCATGCTTGGAGCCATATGATATACGACGCGGTTATAAATATGTGGCAACTGGAAGGGAAGGTGTCGTGCACAGTAGCTGCTTGCGGTATGTCTAACGGCTATCGGATGAGCTAGCGGTTAGCCAGAGTCTGGCTACGGCTACGGCTACGGCTATGGGTAATTGATCTTTGAGCGTGATGTATGGCAAAGTGTTGAACCTATAGAGTTTCAGACTTTATGTTAAAAGAAGAAGACATTTAATTGACTTTTATCTTTTATATTATTTAAAATTATTTACAGAATATTTATTGATAAATAATTTTATAATAAATAATAAATATTCTATAAAAAATATTCTACAGTTGAAGCTATTCAACTTTTGCCAATTCACAAATGAGAAACTCTACTCTAAATCCGAATTTGCCAATTGCGCATATATCGCAATCAGCGAATTTATGATAGGGATAGCTGCACTGGCTAAGAATCGTAATTCATAATTTCGATTTGCATAACATTTGAAAAATCAGATTATTGTACACTACTCGAACTGCAGCCGGATCATTAGCAATGCAAATAGATGTGAATGTGGAGAATTTTTGGAAATTCGTTAACATTTAATGCCCAAAACAGGCAAATTTATTGTCATCGGCAGTTGCGTGCATAACACGCTGTGGTTCCAACTGTCCAAATTCATCAAAGTCCATCAAATGCAATGTCCGAATCACGCAACGATTGTGTCAAGCGTGAATTATGACAATGCGCTCGGAAGTGACCTCAAATACACATATATATGGGGGAGAAGAGTGAAAGCTGGCGATAAGGCGTGACATGCGCCCCTAGCTGGGGGCTATGCATGTAAATAATTGCTGCAAAAAAAAGAACAACAAAGCATAAAACAAGAAAAACAACAGAAATAAAATTTATATCGAATAGAAATTTGTGTGCATAAATTTAGAAAACATTTGTGGACGAGAGAACAGAGAAATAAAATACCAAACTAAATTAGTTAATTAATGCAGCACAAACACAAAGCTCGGAGCTGAATTGGACGACGGCGATCATCAATCATGGCACTGACTGTGACTGTGACTGCGACTGTGACTGTGGTAGTGACTGTGGCTGTGCTCTCTGTCCAGGTATTCACTCTAATGGGTTCGGCTCAATTCTTTTGCGTGTCTCTGTGGGAGAACAGCTACGGGAAGTGTGACCGGCTTTCGCTTTCACTCACAGCTCGATTGACGTTCAAATTGGCCGCGAGGCCTGAAATAAAAAAAATATTAATACTATATTCACCAATTAGATGCCCACATATGCGACAGGTAAAATGATTAAGCGTCGCGCAACAACTCAAATATTATCTATAAATATCCAAAGTCCAAATTAATTATGAGCCGTCAGAAGAAAGAGAGATGAAGAGGGAGTGAGAGAGAGGGAGAGGGAGAGAGAGACGTCAACTCTAAAAAACCACAATGTATCACATTTCGCGCTTTGCGGTTAGACTTTTTCTTATTTTTTTCGGAATACGCCCCTAAGCTGAAGGCAAACAGCAAACATCCATTAGACGACGCAGCATATCTCACAAATAAATTAAATATTGTGAAATAAAATAGCTCAACTGCTGACCTTTTTCTATGCCAATATCGAAATGCTCTAACCAAAGAGATTGACTCTGTAAATGTGTAAAAATGATGTAAGACATATAATAATGTTTTCAGATATTGTTCCTTGTCTCTTCACTGTGATTTTCATATGTTCAACATGGTCTTCATTATAAACCTGGCTTACATAAGTAAATACTTTTATTATCTTTATTTCTCTATTCTTTTATTGCACATCATCATCACAAGCGAACTTGAAGGACTTAAACTATTATTAAATAATTCCTTAATATTTTTCCGAAATATATATATTAAATATAATGATAATTTCAATATGCCTCTTGTTCCTTAGAGTAACATTAAATCCCATCTCTGATTGACATTTATAAACGTCTGTTGTCCCTCATGGCTTTTGGTTGCCGCACATATTCCAGCTAAACCCTTTGGGTCTGCTCCACTCATTTGCCGGCTGGCTCATTATGGGGGCGGGCAGGTGTACGAGGTTGCTGTTGTGTGTAAAGGTAGCCGAACGATTTGCATAAAAAAAAAGAGAATAACATAATAATAAAAGGAGGGAAAAACTGTGCTCTGTGCATTTTTAATTAATTAATTAAGGCGAGTCTCGTCAGTGCCAATAACGAGGCTATCAACGTCGGCGCTCGGCTCGCATTATCGTAGCTTCATTCTAATCAACGCAAATATTTGTACTTGGATTGGGCTGGCTGGCGCTCGGAGGTTCGGGCATCGCTGTCACTGTGTTTGCATATGCATGAACTTAATTTTAATTAATATTTTATTATCTTAATTATGCATCGCACCTTGCCTAGCGAGCGAGCTGCGCCCTTTGGCCACCACTCGCCGGGCAGCAGTCAGCAGTCGTCGGTTTAGTTTTCGACCTTTTGCTTAACAAATTATGGCCATAAATAAAGTAAACGAGTTAAAAGTGGTTTTGCGTGTAGACAGCCAACACGGACATAGACAGAGGCCCGAACCGAGCGTTGTCTCCTCCTGCGGCTGTGGCTGTGCCTGCGCCTGTTCCTGCGCCTGGTGGCTTCTGCCGCTGTCTGGCCTCGGTCTAGCCGCCGTCTGCTGGCGCTTGGCTAATGTCATTTTCATATTGGTTAGCTGTTGTTTTCTTTCCTGTTCTCCACCGTTTTATTATTTCCTCCTCTAGCCCTTTGCAAAGGGTTAATTCCTTGACAAATGCGCCGAGTGCAGTGCACAAATTTATTTGTACACTTTGCTCTCGGCTGTCTCTTTGGTTAATTTGGACTGATTTATTGCCTTTTATTAGTGGCGCTAATTGGCTTAAGGTGGCCTGAGCCAAAGCCAACCATAAACCGGGCTACACATGGCAATAGCCTCTGGGAGCGAGGCCAATAAATAATCTGCATAGATAGCAAGAATTAATGCGGTTTTTATTAGGTAATTTATGCGTAGTTAAGCAGCTGTAAAAAATTTTTTAAATAATTAAAAATCATCTGAAAATTAAATAATAAATCAATAAAATAAAATTAATAAAGTTTAATGATTTTAAAAAATTAATATATGTACGTACATGAATAAAATAAATAAATTTAATTAAAATATATTTATATATTGAATGTATTATTTTATGGAAGTTCAATTTCATAAAGCTGTTTTATGAAGACAAATAAATTATACAGAAATTTCAGAATAGAGGTTGTATTCTGCAGTTAAAAAACTTCTTTTATCACAAATATTACTTCTCAAATAAAAACTATGACCTAGATATATTATTATAAAAATATATAAACAAAATTTATTCATTTATTATTACAAAGAATTTGTTCTAAATATCATAGTTTGAAGCCAGAGCAACAAAGGTCTTCAAGCATACTTCTTTCCTATTTAAATATATTTATAAATACCTTCACTAATTTACTTTATTTACTTCACAAAATATCAACTGATATTTTTAAATAAAATAAATATTTTCTATATTGATAGCTGAGCCGAACTGGAATGCATATACATATATTTTTATATAACAAAATATACAAAAAATAATAATAACATTTATACACACAATACCTTTGTTGATATCTGCGTGCACTTTCTTCAAGACATTTTCTCAAACTAGCAAACTTGATTCATCTCAAAAACATCTTTCGGCTTCTCACTCTCTGCTTGCCCGGCATTCTTTGTGCTTCCTGTTGACAAAAATGCTTCACCCAAAATATGTATTTCTTTCGTCATATCTCAGCCAAAAATGTTTCATATTTTGCTGCAGTTGCCGCCCAATTAAATTTTGCCATTGTGATCATACCAAAATATTTGGCCAAAACCGAAAAAAGAAGAATAAAATAAAACGAAAATCAAGAGAACAAAAAAGCAAATAAAGACTGTTGACGCTTGGGTTGACAATGATGTTGCCGCCCTTTTTGAACGCAAATTCCATGAAAGCAGTCAGCAGTCAGCCGCGCGTCAACATGGAATACTGTATGTAGTTGGCTGGACGGCCGTGGTAGGATCCTGTGCAGTGGGCCCAGTTGGGCCCTGGCCGTAGTCGGCTTAGATGGAACATGAACAATTTAAACAAGCCAAACAGCGCAGACATCGACGACGACGACGACGACGAAGACGAGGCTCGGCATTGCTGTGTAGCTGTGTTTTGTCTGGCTACAAAAATTGCAAGTGACAGGCAATTCATCATTCATTCGGTTTTTCGAGTTGACTGACTGACTGACTGACTGACCAACGAGGAGGCGGAGTTGACTGCCTGCCCCCGCCCCCTCGCCTGACTGACTGCCTGCCTGGCTGGCTGGCTGGTTAGTTGGGAGCGACTCCTTTTTTGTCTGCGCCAAAGCAATTTTATGGCCAGCAGGCTTAAAGCTTGGTCAAGGCATTGACAATTTCATGCATTTAAAGCTAACACAAGTTGGCCAGAACAATGGAGAGTCCAGCACAGTGGTGTAAAATGAATGGACAATTAGATGAAAACGAAAATGAACTCTGGAGTAGGTATTAATTCAGAGCACAGTGGTACGTAATGCATAGAAAATTGATTGAAAATGGGAAATTCATTGCAGAGCTGGTGATCTGCCAAGTACAGTGGTGCAAAATGGATAGAGAATTAGGTATATAAGTAAATTCAACTAGAGAACGAATATTGTTACAAGCACAGTGGTACGAATTGCATAGGAAATTGAGAAAAAAAATGCAAGCACAGTGGTGCAAAATGGATAACAACTCAGGTATATAGGTAAATTGAATTAGACAACTAAGATTGTTACAAGCACAGTGGTACGAATTGCATAAAAAATTTATTACATATAGGGAATTCACTCCAGAGCTGGTGATCTGCCAAGTACAGTGGTACAAAATGCATAAAAAATTATTTAAAAATATAAAATTGACACCACAGTGGTTGATCTGCCAAGCACAGTGATGTGCTTTAATTTAATTATTTTATTTTATATAGAAGAATTTTATATAGGGAATTGGATTATCTGTAGATTAGAAAGTTAATTTGAAACATATATAAAATAAATAAATATGTAATAGATAATGTGTTTATCTTTGCATAGTTCATATACTTTCGAGCCACTGTACCATAGCTTTAAAACTGTTTAAATATGTGTGCATGTCTTTGTGTGCTGAGCCGTTGACAGCCACGCCCGCCCCTTTGCCTTCTGCTCGAGATGATGTCGTCAAAGTTCCAGCCTTCGCTCCACAGGCTCCTGATGCCTCGGCTCTGCCTGCCCCACCCCTCGCAATGGTTGCACCTCAAGGATCAATCAATTTTTTAGCACGACTTGGGCTGATGAAGTGCCGCCACTGGGAGCTGCCAGCCTTGCTGCCTGTTTAATATTCAGCGAGTAGCACCGTCAAGCGCGACGAGCAACTGCACCAATTTGGAGCTGCCCACTGGAACTAGTCCTCTCTCTCTCTCTCTCTTTGGCGGATTTTGATGCATTTTGATCGCTCAGCGCTGCAGTTCATAAATTTTTAAACGGTCGCCTGCAAAACAAACAAGTTCGAAATTTATTCATTGCATCCAAGACACACACACACACACACACACACACACACACACACACACACATGCACACACACACGCATGTAATCAATTTTTATTTTAGAGTCCGCTCAGCAAGGTGCCCGGGCAGGTGCAAAAGTTCCCTTGCTCTATTATAATTGGATTACATGCAGCTTCAGTTCGCTTCAGTTCAGGTTCGATTGGCTCGAGCCCAGGACCCAGCTCTAGCAGCTCTCGACTGTGTCTGGCCCGCGGTCCGGTCTGGGAATGTGTGGAGCTGTGTCTGCTGCGCTGGTCAGGCATTTTTAACGAGCGCCTCGTCGGGAGCTGCACTCATTTATAGTCTCTGTTTGGGGCGGCGTCGGCTGCAGCTCTTAAATGACAACGGGCAGAGCCAGCCGTCCGTCCGTCTGTCCGTCTGTCCGCCTGGGGAATTGCCAGTGCTGCGTGTGGCAGCTCGAAGAGTGCGCCATAAAACGGTTAAAAGTGAGGCAGTTTGTGAGCCTTAAACGCAGCTGCGCCCATTGAGCCAGCTTAATGCGCTGCCTGGACTCGCCTCGACTCGCCTCCACTCGCCTCCTTTCGACTTCTTTTGCCACTCTCCACATCTTTACGGAGTGCGTTAATCCTCAGTTTAACCTTGAGCTTAAACTATTTGTGTTTCAAGTGTCTCCTTTGCACTCGCCGTAATATGGCCATTGTGAGCTTAAGCAACTCTGGCCCGAGCGTTTCTCTGTCAGAAGTTTTACTTGAAATGATTTTCTTGTTTTCCCTTTTTATACCCTGAACCCATTGAAAATGGGAAATCAGGGTATAATGGTTTTGTTAAAATGTATGTAACAGG
>NW_022045938.1:153636-208258 GCF_001654015.2 Drosophila navojoa
TATATATATATATATATATATATATATATATATATATATATATATATATATAGGTATTTGGATAGATATTTAGCTTTATAAATCAAAAATTTAAATTTAAACTAAACAGATAAATATGATATTGATGCCTAAATTCAAAAATAAAATAATGGTGAATTTAAAAAAATAAAATAAGTTATATATACTAACAAATGAACATTTAGTCAGTATAAATATAAAAAGAAATAAATTTACAATTTAAAAATGCTTCAATAAATGAAAATATAAATAAGTAAATATGCCAATAAATATAAATTTAATAATTAATTAGTAATTATAAATAAAAAAATATATTAATAAATATGCCAATAAATATAAATTTAATAACTGAACATATACAAATAAAATAAAATAATCAACTTAATAAATATAAATAATAGATAACATTTTTAATAATTATAATACACATTGCGTATACATAGGCTCATTGCTCTACTGCTAGATAGACAGCTAAATATATTGCATAATATTTTAATAAATTTTTAAGCTGAAATCATATTATTGGTTTAGAAACTAAGCTACAAGTTGTCTCCATATATTTCATTTCATTCAATTTAATATAAATTTCATATCATATGCTTTGTCTCTTCGCCAACAATATTCCCAGCATTCTTTCACTTAAGTCTTTGCCCTTTCGTTTCTCTCCGAGAGCAAAGTAAATTAGCCCCAGCTGCGCTCTTATTGATTCCATTCAGGTTTTTCAATTTTCTCCACATTTGAGCGCCTTAGGGAAGAGCATTTCAGCTTCGTCATTCGAATTGGATGCCGTGTGTTTGCTGCGCTCGTTGGTAATTAGATTTAGTTTAGCGCACAGATTTTGATACGTTAATTGTAAATTGTGCAAATACATATAATTGTGTGCTGCCTGAAGATGGCTGGCTCCGATTTGCCTGGTTGCGCTCGACTCCGACTGCCTTTTATTTCTGCTTTAGTTTTGCTAAATTAGCGACTGCTAATGCCGGGATGCCCCACTGCCCTCGCCCCTCCCTCCTTGTGCCAGCTCCACTCATTGTGGCGTGAAGAAGACAAATGCCGAGCATTCTTTTCTCAAGCCTTTTGGCTACGCTTTTGATATGTGACCGCGTCGAGAACTGGGCATGACCACTGCTGCTGCAGCTGAGGCGCAATTAATAGCCACGACAATTGCCGCAGCGCATCTGGTTCCCACGTGGAATCCATAGTACACCCAGCTGGCCCAACTTCTCTCTTTGTATATGAGTCAACAAATCCCCTTAAATAACCATCATTAAAGGTTCAGAGCAGCCTAATTGGAGCTCAATTCATTTTCGATTATGCTCCTATAGACGAGGCGTAGCCACGCCCTGTCCCAATTCATAAGGGAGACCATTATCCTGTTGTGGTAGCCGAATCATCTCAATATAATGATTGCAAATTAAATTCTATTCGCACAAAGGCGAAAAATGAGAGATTTCTTGCGAGATGAGACTGAAATGCGGCGAGGGGTGCCAGTAAAGTATATATATTATTGAGTAAATATTGATATATTATTTTTTTAATTCTTCAAATATTTCTTATTTATTCTAAGGGCGAAGGTTGTCGTTAATGGATATATTTGTTATATTTTATATTTATTTATAAATTATTTTTAAGAATATTTCAAATATTTCTAATACATATATTCTTGTGGCGAGGGCTGACTTTAAAGTATATATATTATTAGTATGCCTTAATACATTATTTTTTAAAATCCTTCAAATATTTTTAAAGTATTTATAGAATATATTTAATATATATAAATTTTTTATTTTTTTAATTCTTCATATATTTCTTATACAGCCCCGTCTCATTGATGACAAATCAAATTATCTGCGCTACAGTCAAGCTTTAAAAAATACAAAGCTTCGATTTAATGAAGATGGTATAAGAAATTTCGTTATGTTTCCTCTGCCGCCGACATCCCGATATGATAAAGCTCAACAAGTTGCACTTGGTTATGTGTATAATGGGTCTGCCAATTCCGGGAACTGAACCTTTTGGCCAAATTATGCGCTTCACTTTAAAGCTGCATAGTCTGGCGATGCGTAGTCCGCTCGATATATCCACTTGCTGTGCGCTGGCTGAAAAGCGGAGACTTCACCGGAATACAATAACAAAATTATCATTGTCTCCTACATCTCATTCGCTTAATGTGGATCCATCAATCTGTGTCCATGCGGCGCGCGACTGTCAAACACCGACGAGCATGAGCGAAATAGAGAGAGGGAGGGAGGGTGGACGATGAGAGGTAGACGACTTCGACGGACCATCAATCGCATTAAAGCCATAAAAGGATTGCTCATACGTAGCCAAGACTGAGAACTGGCGATTCATTGCCGTTGTTGCTGTTATGGACTGCTTATTTTCAGCTCTCTCTTTATTTTTTTTACAAGCCAGAGCGGCGGCTGTTTAGGCCACTGATGAAAAAGAATTTTTAAGTCCATTGTGTGTAGTGTTAAAAGTGCCCGAAATGTGCAAATGTCTGTGTGTGTGTGTGTGCGTGTGTGTGTCTTGAGTGGCGAAAGGACAAAATGTCACAAAAGCGTGACGATGTGTCGTAAAGTACCCAAACACTAACCCAAAGGGCCAGCGGCTGCTGGGGCGGTGCTGGTTGAATGGCTTGTGCAGAGTCCGGTGCGGCGTCTGGGACATGGCTTTTTACTACTTTGTGTTTGCTTGGCTGCGCTTTTTATGATTTCCATGTGCCACACTCGACTGTCAGCAGTCAGTCAACGCAGTCAAGGCAGTCAAGCGGTCCCATGCATGCAGCATGCCCTGTCCCAGTCCCAATCCCACTCCCAGTCTCGGTCTCGGCTTCGGTCCCTGCTCCAGCTTCATATCCAGATCCCAACTCGCGCTCCACTGCTGGCTTAATCAGTTCACTTCTGTTCAGTTCGAAAGGTTGCCCCGTCGCACAAAGAGTCTTTGGCGTTGGCATTGGCTTGGCTTGGCTTGCCTTTTGGTTCAGGCTCTTTGTTATCTGAAGCATTCATGTGCGACATACCAAGCAGACACAAAAATGCTCACATTATTGCATGTATATACATATATATACATTATATATGTATATTTGTGTACATATCTGAATATTTTATAATGGGCTCTTCGCTTCATTTTATGGCAGCATCTTGCACGCATACACACACACACACACACACACACATACATACATGCATGTCTCTGCCTTGGGCTGCGGCTCTTTAAGCGTTTGTTTGCTGTTGATTTTTCAGCTGTCCAATTAGTCATTTTCATCGGCTTAAAAAGTTTATTGGTAACCACGAAATGCGATTTTAACTGCTCGTTCACCCGCTCCCCCTCCTCCACTAACATCTTTCGACTGCCTTCTTTTTCAGTTTAATGCTGCGCTCGAGTGGCTGGCAATTAAAACTATAAATGTCCGAAAAAAAAAGTCACGATACGCCAGCCTTTATGGCCAATATACGTACTTAAGTATAAATAGTTGTTGTTAGCCCACTTATGGAGCTGCTCCAGACTAAAGTCTAGACAAATTTTGCAGTGCTTTTAATTGCATGTTAAGTGCCACTCGAGCCAAAGTGGGCGAAAAGTTGATTTTTGTGTGAGCTATTGAAATTATTGGAAAGCAGAGACCAGTGCACAAGATGCACTAAATATATAATTGACATGTTTCCACAAAGGATTCGATGGTTAAGCAGTGGAGTAGAGTCGGAAATATGAGAGTATTCACAAAGGGTTTCATGGCGCTGAAGTAGAGAATATCAAATTTTTAGCAGCTATTAACCAAGCTTAGTGAAGCAAGAGCTCATAGTTGATTGACTAAATTCAATTTATTTTCGAGGAATTTTGCTTAAAGATAATTGCTGTACAACATGTTGTGTGGTAAATATGCATAAGTATTTAAATGAATACAATATTGATATACAAATATTTAATTTCATTCCTTAATATATGTAAACTTGTATATTTTTATATATTTTAAATATATATTATATATTAAAAAAATTATTCAATAATGAATTAATTAATAACAAATGCTATTCAATGAATAGTATTAAAACTATTTCTATTAGAAGAGTCGAAAGCTCTAGCAGCCAGCACTCTATAATTAAATTAGCTACGTAATTGACATTATACATAAATAAATAAATAAATAAAAAACATTTCTATTAGATATAATGGAAAAAGTTCCTTCTCTTTATTTTATTTATTTTTGTTTTTATTTCTTTTATTTTTTTTATTTTTTTTTTTTGTGTAAATGTATTAAAATTTGGGAAATTATTAAATTTTTTGCAGCCTATTTTTTTAAGCCATTTGCTTAACTTTTTAGCTTTGACATTGAGGTATGTATATATAAATTTCACATTTAATAGAAGTCTAAACATGTTTAAAATATTTTTTTTTTTATTGATTTTCTGTTTAGTTTTATATATTTAAAATAAATTAACATACATATATAGGCTCATTTATAAATTCCCACAAATGTTTGCTAGACATTAATGCCATTTCCTTTGAATTTATGCTCCCTCAATGCATTTCGCCTTCACTTTTAGCTCAGCTGCTCATACGAGCTGTTAATTTGTTGTATTCTAGACTGGCCTACATAAAATGCAAAATGAGATCTATATTAAGTCGTGTGAGTGACTATCCCTTTCGGGCGAGGCACTTGTGATATAATTCATTGCAGTTTCTATGTCTCTCTCTCTCTCTCGCTCGGTCGTTCTCCCTCTGTCTCTCGCCTGCTGCTTCCGCTGCTTGTTGTCTCTTGCGCGTGAAATTCACAAGAAATTAACACAATTAACACTTTAATTGCAAACTTCCGTTTGCGCTACTTTTTCTTTGGGAAGTTCCGCCAAAGTGAGCTCTGCCAGTGGGACAAAGACAGGCACTGCACCGCTTCAAGACTCATTCGCAGTGTCTCCGGCCTCGGCCACGGCCTCGGCATCCTTTTTTTTTTTTCATACATTCTTTTATTTTTTACTTTTTTAGTTGGCGCCGTCCCGCACATGTGTCTGTGTATTGCAAATAAAGTGAACGACTTTGCGCTCGGCATAGTAGACTTTGCTTTGCCTCAAATGAAAGCAATTAACACTTTAATGACACTTCCAAATGCCCGCACAAAGGCGCCGAGCGAACTTTCGAGTGAATGAAATTTGCCTGAGGGTAGTAGGCGAGTGGGACACATTTTCCCAGTTGTATTTTCGCCTAGGCTTTTCTTTTGTCAAAAAATAACCAAATGTGCCCGACTGTCGCACCGGTCACATCTCGAAAATGGCTCCAGCTCTCATTCTCGTCATCATTAAGATCGAAATTGGCCAAGCTACCAATTGAGGTCGCCCCTGGCCAACTGCATAGACGAGTTATTATGCGTTTTCCTAATTAGAGAGAGAGCAAAATTGTTAAATTCCATAGATGGCCAGCTTCTGGCATGTGCAGGAAATTGGCAACGATGCTCTCCGCATCCTCCTCATTCTTTTATTCTCCTCTCAGGCAATTCTCATTTGCTCGTGATTATAGGCCAGCTCATTGTGAATGATGTGTGTGCTGGCTTGCCAGAATTTGATTGCTTTTCACATTTAATGCGCACACACTTGACACTTTTGCTTCAGCTCAGCTCAACTCAGCGCAGCTCTGCTCAGTGCCGCTGGCGGCCACAGAACGAGTCTTTGCACTGAGCTGCAAACGATTCTCTATGTAGTACAAATTAGCCACAGGAAATCAGAGAGAGAGAGAACGGGATAGCTCAGTAGATTGCGGTTGTAGCGGGGATTATACAAGTGTGAAGTGCGGTACAGGCGATTAGAATTGTCTCTGCTGATTGATGGAAGAGAAGCGCAGAGCTTAAGTTTTGAGAGCTGACAAATATTTCTTAAATTTATATATGTGCATGTATAATATTTTGTTATTTAACAAATGATTATTGCCATATTGCAGTATTCTTTAATTTAATGTTTCTTTGTATATGTATTTATTGAAGGCTTTTAACGCAACGTATACTATACTTGTCACCAAATATAATCACTACAGTGCACTGTCGAAATGGACAGATTTTAATTCAACTTACACGTTCAAAAAAAAAAAAAAGGTAAATAAATAAAAAATGAAAATATAATAATAATAAAAATAATAATAAAATATAATATACATAAAAAATGTATGTGTATATATTATTTTAAAATTTTTAATTATTAATTTATTATTAATTAATTTAATTTAAGTAAGCAAAAAAATTTACCAATAAATATAAAAAAATAAAAATAAAATAAAATGTTTGTATAAATGTATAATATAATATTAAATAGGAAAAAAAAATATAACACATTTATAAATAAATTAATAATAAACGGTAATAAAATGTAAAGAATAAATATAAATCAGTAGTAAATAGGTAGTTGAGCAAACAAACAAAAATAGATTTTTAAATATATTTATATTTTAATATGTTAATATTTTGGCATAATTGAATAGATACGCTTATGTTCAATAAAATATAAATTATACTCTTTCATTTAGTTTGGTAAACTTCGATGTCTTAAAGGCTGTTATCAGGTCAACCTATGAGAATTATTAGTCAGAGCAACGACTCACATATGTTGGTGATCTATGACAACGAATTTTTCTGCTCTTATTAGAATCGGACAATTCTGATTGGCAAGGGCCGGTAGTTTGATAGTCAATATCTCTTCTCATTTGAGTATAACTCTTCCATTCCTCTCTCGAACCAACTCTTTACTCTTCTACAGCCCTATAAAGGCAATCGAAGTATATACCACATAGCGATGCTCTCCACAAGCAACTCTTAGTTCTTATATAGCTCTGCCTTTTCTACATTTTTATATGACTTTATATAGACTATGCCTTCATTTAATATGCCGCGTCTGCTCTCCAAAATCAACTATGCATAGCCCTTGGTAAATTTCAGCCAACTTGACAGCTAGGGCTTGGCCAAAAAAATAAAAGAAAAAGTCCTATCCGCTTGCTAGGTTTTGTTATTTGAGGAGTGAACATCATCAAAACCTTAAGAGTTTCCTTTCAACATTAAACTCGCACCCGCCGTGAATAAAACATATTTCAGCTTGTGGCGCAGCTCCGTTTGCTTGTTGCCTGTCGCCTTTTGTTGAAGCAGCAGCAGCAGCAGCAGCAGGTCCAGGTCCCCACCCGGAGGCGAGCTGGCAGCTGGCGAACTGGCAACAGCTAACTGGTAACTGGCCTGTCAATGCAATAAACGCAACAGCCAAAGGAGCAACAGCATCCTCCACTCTACAGTTGCTGCTGCTGCTGCTGCTGTTGCTTGCCTTTTTCATGTTTATTGCAAGTATTTCAATTCGGCGTTTCTCATTTTGGCCAGAGCTGGTGAGCTATCCTGTTGCCTGGCTTATTTGCAACAATTTTTCTTTATTTTTTTTGCCTGTGCTCTCAACAAACAACAAAGCAAAGCGAAGCCGGCGTGGAAGCCGCAGTCGTAGCCGGAGTCGGAGCAGGAGTCGGAGTCGTAGTCGTAGTCTGCGCTGGGCATATTCTTATTTGCCTGCCGGAACAGCAGCAGCAGCAGTAGCAGCAGCAGCAGCAGGAGTAGCCGCAGCCACAGCAGCTGCTGGAGCAATGCATATGGCAAACGGCTTGGCTGGACACGGTAGATGCTGCTGATGCTGCTCCTACAGCTGCCCTGCTGGGTTTCTCTTCTTTACATACGCAGAGCGCCATTTTGTTTGCTTTCTTTTTTGGGCGAAGGACGCGTGTCGAAGGCCCGCCCGGGTAGGGTGTAGGCAGTCATATGTTTCGGCCGTCGCCGACGCTCGCCCACTAGACAGCCCGCTGCGCTGTAAGTAATTTGTGGTTTCAGGCAAATACTCTGATGATGTTTTTCTTAAATGCTTTTTTCGCTACCCAGTCCCGGATCTGCTCTGCCCGCTTCTCCTGTTTGGTTTTTTCTTCTTCTTTTTTTTGGTGCTTCCTTCCGCTTTACGGGGTTTTCTGTGCAAGCTTTTCTATGGTCGCCTTCTTTTTAGCGAGCTGTATCGTTAAAAATGCCTTAAAGGCATTTAATTTCTTTTGTTCATTGGGCGAGCGCTCTTCTAATGGGAGGGCAGCTGCGCAAAAAAAAGGCAAACCACACACACACATATATATATAGGTAGACTCCCATCCCGGAGAACTCGGCGCAGACCCCAAACCGAAGCAAACAAATCGACGTTGCATATCCTGCGCTATAGTCCTCTGTCCTGCTTTTAACAATTTCAATAGAAAATTAAAACGCAGCGGAATTTGCTTTTCTCGTTTCCATTCTTGGTTTTTATTTTGTTTTTTCTCCATTTTTCTTCTCTCATTTTTTTTTGCCCCTTCTTGTCTGGGCGTTAGCTCAAGAAAAATTGTTGTTCTCCCTCTCTCTCCGCCTCTGTGTGAGTTGGCACTTTTTGTTGCGCTGAGCCGCCACAGCTGGACCGCCCCGGAGTGGGCCCTATGTAAATAGGCGTCGGTTTTTGGTAGCCCTCTACAAATTGCACAATGCTCGCTTGCAAGGCAAACGCTTTTTATTTGCCGTCTCTGTGGGCTGGGCCAGGGTGTTTGCCAGCTTTTGGTAGCCTTTGTTTGCAGTTTGTTGAACTCCAAGCCAAGTGGAGCTGGCTCTTGACTGTAGATTGCATAAAATGTAACTACTACTTCGCCGACTCACTTTGGATTAAGTTAATGCCTTGAAATATGTACTTGCCAAATGCTGCTACGTTACCAATTAAAAAATCCCATTGGGTTATTGGGGCAGACAAGCAGACGTTAAGAATTTCAATTCATTTTCACTTCAATGGCAGCTTAAGTTACTTGGCGTGAGTGGGTGGGAGTGAGTGTGAAGGCTAGTGAAGGTAATTTAATAACATTTTGTTTTTTTTTTGTACTGTCAATTATGCTATAAATATTTTAAAAAATAATCACTTGTTATAAACTGGTTTTAAGCGAACAGCAATATTCGAATTTTGAATATTTATATTGCATATTAAATATATATATATATTTTTTTTAAATAATTATTAATTATTAGTGATTATTATTTGTTTATTTTTAATATGTTAATAAATTATAATATAATATAATACAAAATAATTATTATTATTATTTACTTTTTTAAATAGTGCAACGTTTTTATTTTTATTAAAGCCATACAAAACTTTGCATTAACAATAAACCATAAATAATTAAAATAAATAAACAGTAACATTAAATATAAAAACAAATTTAATATACTAGAAATAAAATCAAATAAATTCTAAAAAATAATAATAATAATTTATTAAAATAAATAGTAACATTAATAAATAAACAAATTAAATTAATAAAAAATAAAATAATATAAATAAAATAAAAATAATAATACAAAAACTAATAATAAATAAAAAGTAATAATTTAAAATAAATAATACAAAAAAATTTAAATAATAATAAATAATTAAAATAAATAAAAAATACCATCAAATTAAAAGACAAATTATTATATAATATAAATAAAATAAAAAAATAATAATAAACAAAAAATAATAATAAATAAATAATTAATTAAAATAAATAATACAAAATTTAATAATAATAAATACATAAAAATAAAAGGAATATAGTGAAAATATTAAGCCAGCTGCTGCAGTCAACAAACGTTCAGAATGTATTCCAGCCAATAACAAAAAATTGTATGCTTATAATGATCCTCTCAAGCGTATATCTGCTTACTTTTGTATATCCCCACATACCCCTAAAATTCCCATTTATCAGAGAATCACAAATACATATCCATTTTCTATTAACTTGTTTGCTGTCAAGTTCCACAAATCCCCCTAGCTCTCTTGCACATCCATAAGAATTTCCGCAAGTTCTATTTTGCTTCCCTTATTCCACGAAACTGTCGCGATTCTGATGCTTCGCTGTCATCTCTGACATGCGCTTGTCCCCGTTTATTAATATTTTGTGCCCCCGCCCCTCCCGCATCAAATTGCAGCATGGTCAATCATCATGGTCGCCATTTTCATGTGCCCCCCATCGATGTTGCTTTACTTAAGTGAGCCCAGCAGTCTCTTTGAGCGCAAATACCGCAGTACGACTGCTAAAGACCATTTTTCGATTTAACACACTGCGGGAGGGGATTATTTCGTACGCAGCTCTCATCAGCTTTGCGCTTAGGGGGCAACAGAGCATTTGCCCGCTAAACCAAAACCAAGGCGAATCTCTACGCAATCAGGCAGTCAGTCCACAAAAACTGTTCTAACTTTTGAATGCGTGCGTGAGTGAATGGAGTTTAGTTGCCATTTTTTCATTACGACAATTTACGAGCAAACGCTGGCCGTGGGGGGCGGGTTGAGTGTGCGAGCGAAATCAAAGCGCGAAACATTTGCACAATGCAACCAGGGTTACGAATCCGTTTTTTCTTTTTGGCTCTGGGCATAGCTATGGAGAGACAGAGAGGTTATAAATTGCAACCCTTTGTGCAAAATAATAGCGGAAACGCACCCGTTCGAAAATTACAGTTATTAATGCATGGGGTGCCAAAATACTTTAACAGTTGTATATTTATGTGTATGTGTGTGTGGATGTAACGCCCCGTGGATTTTCCCCCTCTCATGTTATGTATTTTTTTTTTAGCAGCACGACAATATAATTTACTTTGACACTTACTCCTTTTCCTTTGCCGCAGTTTTTTCTTCTGTTCGGTTTTTTTCCATTCTGTGACATGTCACAATAATCTGACAGTTTAATTATATACGCGGAAATTTATATACATATATATGCTGGCACACTGGCCGTAACTGAAACCGAATCCGTAACGCCCTTGGCAATTTCCTATACCATTTCTTTTGCTCCGGCTGCTTACGTATCGTTTAGCAATTCGTGGTTAAATCAATTTTCCTTGCTGGTTGCTGCTGCCGGCTCCATTTGCTTTCCATTTGACAGTATGGGGTCAGCTTTGCCAATTTTTTTGTGGGGCATTTGGCCCCTTTCCTTGATGATTTTGTTCTTGTAATAAGGTTACGCCATAGACATTCTTTTTGTCCGAGTTTATTGTTGGGCCAAGTCATGAATTACATACTTGCATTGAGGACAAGCCTTAGTAGGCTAGAGTGGCATGGCAAGGTGTAGGAGATTCCTTTCACACATGGAAATATAGTAGATGAAGTGCATGAAACTGTCTCGAAGTAGAGCCCGTATGGCAGTTTGATTATTTTCCGATTTCTACTTTCACTAGACTCTCTCTGCTTATGGTTCTTCCACTGTCACATGACATTTGTGCCCTCTATGAACTTGGGTGCTCCGTTTGCCCATTTAAAAGCTTTACGCTGTTGTTTCGGCACTTCCTGAGCGCCGCCTCGCATATGGGTTCAACTGAGCTGAACTTCCGCAGCCTTTTGATGGGAACAACTGCTGCCTGCTGCCTGCTGCTGCTCAAAAATTCGATACATCATTCATCAGAGCGCGTGGCGATGGCATGGGCCATCAGACAAAAGCCATCCCATTAGAGCCAAACATAGTTTCGAGAGCAGCTCTTAGGGGTTTTTGCCAAGTTTTTCGCCGGTAATCCCTTTCTAATCGAATTACGGCAAATCCCTTGAGCACTTTTTGTGCATTAAGGCAAATTCAAGCGTAAGAAACTAATTTGAGGCGCGATGCTCATGCATATGCGCACTTTCAGTGCTCGCTCGCTCTCTCTCTCTCCCTCTCTCTATCTCACTCGCTCTCTTTTTTTATAAGAGTACCAGTCAGGCATCTAATTTAATAGTGCTCGGCGCTCTGCCATCAGTGCAAAGTCATAAAAATGTTGCGGCTATACAGATATTTGTGAATTGATAAAAAGCGTCGAATCAGTAAAAACTCACAAGAGCCACAGATTAGCGAGCAGTCAGGGGCTAGCTGTCTGATTATGGTATATACTGGTGTATATATGTATGCGAAACATACCCCTAAATGGATGTTTCCCACAGGACTAGCCAGGCTGGCCACCAACCACCAGGCAAGGGCCATCCCCCTTCTGCTACTCCTGCTGCTACTCCTGCTCCTGCTACTGCTGCTGCTCTCTGATCACATTGTTTTCCCAAATCGGATTTTAGTTTTACACTAATTTCTTTGGTTTAAGACTCGCTCGCTCGGTCGCTCAGTCGCTCGGTCGCTCGTCCTGGCTGCTCCAGGACCAAGCACTGCTGCTCCTGCTCGCTACTGTTGTCTGGCGGTATTATAAACGCTTCGCTGGACATTGCTGGTCCTGGGCTCTGATGAATCCTCTTTGATTGCACCAAACTGCAATCGAGACGAATGCGCAAAACGTGCAGTGTCATGCGGCAGGCTCATCTCCGCCTGCTACGCTGCCTTCGGTGTGGCAATCGCTGGATGTACCAATTCCAGCGCCGGGCAACGCCGGGTGCCACCCGCTTGTGGTGTGTGTGATAAAATTTTATTCACTTGACGGCTGACTGGTCAGGGCCTTATCACAATGCTCAGATCGTGCTCGCTCTATAGCTCGATATCGGGATTTTAGTTTTACTTTTAGCTTTCCTTGCTGCTGCACATTTTTATGGCCAGAACAATTTAATTGGCTGGCAAGAGCTTCCAAATTTTGTTTTTCCATTTATTTTATCTACTTTGTTTTTGGGAGGACACTGAGCTTACATTGTGCCAGATTCTGTGTCTAAAAGTTTGGCCAAGTTTGATGGCGTTTGAATTCCGGCTGAGTCATCTTGCCTGAGATTGATTACAAATTGCATTGGCCAGAGGCAGCGGCAATAAAATTGCAGAAGCCAGTTTACAAAAGCCGGTAGATATATATATACTATATATATGTATATGTTTGTAGAGAAAATCAGATTAAAAAGTCATTTGACTTGGAATAGAGGGGGAGATTAAATGGGAACAAATTGAATATTTAACTCAGGGTGGGTATTTATACATATCGCTTTGTATTTAATTAGACATAAGGGAGAGTGATGATAAGAGTTTTTATAGAGACAGTTGGGCAAGAAATGAAATCATTAAATGATACGATTTATAGAGAACATTCCGAGATAAACATTTAGTTTATATAGCTTATTTAAGTGAAATTGTTAAAAATGATTAATAATAAAAGTACTTAAATTTGTTTATTTAAGATAACTTTCAGAACGATGTGAAAAATTTAAGAAGAACTTGATAATTTTCTTTTAATTAGATAATAGACGTATTAAGGGGTTACTACAGCTATGCAAAAAAATAAAATAAAAAATAAATAGAATAATATAAAATATAAAAAAATAAAATAAATAAATAAATAAAATACAATACAATATATTATTTTATTTTTTTTTTATAAAATATATTATTTTATTTATTTATTTAGTTTTTTTTTTTCAGAAAAAAAATTATAATATATTTTAAAACTTAATTTTAAATTGTAAATACATTTCTAAATAGCAATTTAAAAAAAAAAAACTCTCTTGTTCCTTCCAAGTCAAACTATATTGGAAATTTCTTTAGAAAAAGCTTGATGACATCTCTATTGCAAATAAATAATAGACATAATGCAGTGCTATAAAAATAATTGTTAGGAAATACATAACCAAGGCTTACTTCAGTATGGAAACGAGTTTTACATAGTTTTCTCAGATAAACTGTAAATAGCTTAATAGAAAGAGCTTACCATATTGCAGCTCATAATAGAACGATATGAGCTAGAAGAGCTGGCTCTTAATACACTCATTTCATCTTCATGCACAAACACTGACTCACCTACAGCTGGAATCCGAAGTGCACCTCTTCTGGCCTCTTCTGCTAAGTTGGGTGGCGTGCAGCTGGCTTGGCTCGGGGATGAGGCAACATCTTGACATGATCGTTGTCGCTCCAATGGCACTTAAAATGCCAGAACTTATTTCCATTTGGCTGGGCAATTATAATATTTTGTCCAGCTCAAGCAGGCAGCGTCCATAAACTCTCGCCTCTCTGCGTGCAGATCCCGCAATGAAAGAGAAGGAAAAATAAAAATAAGAAAAAGCAAACGGCTTTTGCGTTTACCTTTTTGTGATTTGTATGTTTTACTCCATGAATTTTTTGTTCGTAACGGGCTGCCAGACATTTCGGACGACGACGACAACGATGAAAGACGTCTTAAATATAATATTGACATTTCTTTCGCAATGCCTTTTCACTCTTGTGGCTCAGGTTTCCAGCGGGTCTGCAAACTTTGACTTACGCAGTACAAATAATTATAGACATTTCGCAAGAAAGCGAGAGGGTGAGCGGGGGCGAGTCTGAGAGTGTGAGAGTGTGTGAGAGAAAATAAAAAAAGGGTTAAGTGCTTTGCCTTGAGTGTCGTTTACATTTTTGCGGCAACTGTCGCATAATTTGCTTTGAATTATTTAAAAAGCTAGCTGGGCTTTCATTTCGCCTATATGGAGTGCGTTCACTGTGGCATGCCTAATTGAAAATGCTAGACGGCATTTTAGTTGATTTTCGGTCTCGGTTTCGGTTTTGGTTTCGGGCTCGCATTACTCATAAAGCATTGCAATCCATCAATTAGCAGCCTCCCTTTCGATGAGACCGCAGACTCGAAAATACACACACACACACACACACACAGAAAGAAAAAAAATAAATGACTCATTGCGCTTTCATCAGTCGAAGCTGCTGTCAATAACTCAGCCAATGCGATCCGCTATATTATGCACAATTGTTGCGGTGCGAGTTTCAACACATTGCCGCATTCGGACAGCTTCGATAAGCATGAACTTAACTCAGCTCAAGTCGCGTCAAGTCGATTCGAGTCTGTTCGAACTTCACTTAAAGCGATTCGCGAGCCTCTCCTTATTCGTATATCCCCAACGTCCGCTGCCTTTGTTATACTTTATTCAATCGATAATTAGCGCGCAGCTCTTCAAATTATTTATGTTGAAAATTCAAAATGATGTTACTGTTTCGCCAGAAAGTTGTCGCCTGCTTATGAATAAGCCACAATAAGAGTTGTGGGCCTCTCGTAATTTTGCGCCCAGATCTTGAATTATTGTTATGATAATTGTGGACCACAAATTGACCAGTTTTTTGTTTTCCTTCTCTTTTTCTCACTGTAGACTTTGCTGAAGTGGGTCCGGCTCTGTGGGTAGCTGTTAATTTAATAAACACATTCAGTTGGTTTATTTATTTAATATATTTTTATTGCCAACGGAAATGCCTGACAAGAAACGACTATACTTAGATGGAGTCAGGTGGGTATGCCTGTGACTCATGTGGGTTAAAGTAATGTGACGACTAAATTATGATGTTGAGCGAAGAGCTGTTACTTTGACTTATGCTAATTGCTAGAGTTCCATTAAAAGTTGAAATGTTCGTTGCTATGATCTTGAGTATAATTTAGTGGTATATTTAATATATTTTATATGTATACCCTTACTATACTTCTTTACCCTTACCCTGTTTTTTATTGTCCCAGGATTCATGAGAATTGTGTAGGAGACAGTTGCCTTCCCTGATCAATTACCACTTGCTGAATTGAATTCATGAGAATCGCATAGAAAGGCTATAGAAGAGAAGTATTTACTTGCAAATTTATACCTTGATTCAAGAGAATTTGATAGAAAGCCTACAAACGAAAAATGTTTTACATTTTCTAGCATGCCTTCCATTAAAATTGAATGAGAATTGCCCTATGCTATTAAGACTCTTTGTCTTCTAAATTTCTAAATGTATTTTAGAGCAAAAGAGATATTTTGCTCTCTCATCAACTCAACTAACTTGAGATTATGAAAATATCATAGGCTATAGAACTCGTTTCTGTATACACCTCTCATCACTTCTCCGCTCCACACAATACCTTTAAAAATATTTAGCTTAAGGCTTAAAGCTAACTCTTGGCTAACAACTCGCTTGGACAACTCTTTGTTCCAATTAAATTGAGTGACTCTCAATGTCATGGATAGCAGTTTCATATTCTGTGTGGCAATTTATTCGCAGCTGGCTGAGCCGGAGCCGGAGCCGGACCAACGGCCATGGACTGTCCCAGCTGCAGCCCATCCTGGCTGTTATCCTTGTCGTCTGCGACTTGGCTGTGATTTTGACATGCCGCCACACACGCCACCCACATGGGTGCGGCTGTTGCTGTTGTTATTTGTCGAGCTTCCATGCCTGATTCTGGGTCTGCTTCAAGCCCTGACCATTCACTCAATGGCCATAGCCAAAGCCAATTGTCAGCATGACAAACGGGACAGCGCCGGACATTTTGTTGCCTGTTTGTCCGTTTGGCCGTCCGTCCGTTTGTTTGCTTGTTTGTTGGCGATGTTTGCTGTTGCTAATCCTGGGACACAACAGCGTGGAGCCCACACGCTTGTCAGCCGGCATATTGTTTGTTTGCTAGTGTTGCCCTGAAATTATTGATAAATATTTGTCAATGTTCCTTGGCTGAATTATGCGCGACTTCTTTTTGGCGCAGAGCGGAACGAACTGCATTTGCTGCCGCTGCTGCTGCTGCTGGGGCTCTATTGCTAAACATGATTGATTCATGGTCCGCACCCGAAATGCACACACAAATAGCCAAAGCAGTGCCAGTCATGTGGGAACGCACAGACCCCTTCGGAAGTTGGCCAGCAAAATCAAACGAAACGAAACGAAACTATGAATGCGATTTCAAATAGAGAGAGCCCTAACTGCATGCAGCTCGCAAATCGAGCGTATGGCTGACTGCGCCGCACAGAAGGACGATGCTGACTAGTACTGACAATGTTGACAGCAATCGTATGTTTAAAAAGCATAATCCCAGACGAATGATGATGAATGGTCTTAATGTAGCAGCCGTACCGCACCGTACCGTACTGTACGGCCACCCACAGACGGTCGACGTCGTTTAACTAAATCCTTGATGAATGATGTTGTTGCCAGTGCCAGCGCACTGGCCCCGCCTCAGGGCGCCTCGAACCCGAACTCGAACGCAGTTGCTGCCGTCGACTGCGTTTTCATATTTGCACAGAGCGAAAATTCAAAAACCGGCAACGACATTAGCAACACGCCATCAACACGAACACCCGAACGCCGCACGAATGTTTTGAGGCGCAATTTTCATTTACGCGTCATTTTAATGATGTTAAGTGATTGTGCAGAAAACGAAAATGGAATCCACACGAGCGGTGCGGTAGAGGCAGACGCTCCTCCTCCTCCGCCTCATAGCCCTCCTGCTCCTGCTTAGTTGAGTTTTTGCATTTACCATAGCAAAGTTTTCGTAAATAGATTTTCGTACGCTTTTCGTACTGCATATTCTGGTTTCAGCAGCTTGTAATCCATTTGAATCCATTTTTCACTTTGTATTTGCTATGGTTTTAGCTCTGGGTCGCAATGAGTTAAGGACGCGCAGCTTCTCAGGTTTCAGCATCGTTTTGATTTGTTTGCTCGCATTGATAAATGATGTCTGCACCGCAAACCAGACACAACGGCTTTCGAAGAGTGAGAGAGAGAGATAGAGAGCGAGAATGGTAGAGGCTTATGGATATAAGGTGACTTTTTGGATAAAGAGAGAGGGTGTTGAGCTGGTTTTAAACAATACTTGCTGATACCGAACGAAACGTGGTATTTGGTAATTTGATATCTTATCCAATTTTGGTTAATAAATAGACCAATTAATGAATTGGGGAAGTTTGCCTCTCCATCGAACTGAACAGAATATTTACCTAGTGGTGTAGCGAGGGCTAAGTGGTTGCCACATTACTTGTGATACTTTTTGAAAATATACGAGTATTGCATTGAATTCCCTTTCCATCATAATACTTTTTAATTCATTTTAAACAGAAAGAACTCTGATGATAGCTTACAAGCATAAGTTTTACTTGAAGGAAACTTCGTATCTGTTTACAGAGCAAGGAATATATTTGAGTAAAACCTTATTCAAATTCAGTCAGTAACACTATCAATAAATGAACTCCAGATCATGCTTAGTAGAAATAAAATCAAGCTCTGTGTATTTCCCATGAATTTGACTTTCAGATAGGAAACTTTTAAGCGAACTTTACTTCTCAGCTGACGCAGCCACCACAAACAGATTAGTCCCCATGGAACACTTGCATCCAATAAATATTTCAATTTCCTGAGATTTTTGGTTGACTTGACACCGTTTGGTATCAAACGAGACTTATCAAGCTAATGTGATTTGGGGTTTTAATGAATTTGCAGAAATTAATTTCGAAGCGCAAGCGATGCCCACAGCTGATATAAAAACTGGATATATTTGGCTGTGCTGGTATCGTGGCATTATCGGACGTCGTGCGACATCGTTATGAGGCATGTGCCGATAAAAGTAATATCCTGTAAGTGACACGTGTCGATGCAGTCATGCGCATTGGTTTCAGCTAGCGTAACAAACTAACCTCAAACCGCGCGCAGCAAGTTGGCAGCCCTGTGACAGCTAGGCAAACAGCTTGGCAGCCTCGAGCCAAGCCAAACTGGTTACCAAATGCAGGACTCTGCCGTCGTCTGCTTGTTGTTTGTACAGCGTTGCTAATGTTCTCACTTCAATAAACAATGTTTTCTTTTTTTTTTGTCGTGTCCAAAAATGAGCAGCTCTGCGCTGAAATGCAATTGCATTTGCTGCGACAAGGTCCTTAAGCCCACAAATGGGCTGCCTCCTCTGTCGCGTCTCGTTTTCGAGGGTGGCTAAGCAATTGGCTTCGGCTACGTGAATTTATGAAGCATAGCGAAAAGTGCAATGGTCGGTGCAGGCAACGGACAATGAATGCTTCGTGTTGCAGTGGTTTTGCTCTGGGGTTTATCGCCCTTCAATGGCCACCACCACGGTCCACCCTCTGTTTACTCTGCTGTCGCTAATTGCTTGATATATCGCTGTACTTGTTTATACTTACTTATGTGTAGTTGCTGTTGTTATGGCGAGCAATTCGGCTGTAAGTCATTAAGAAGTGCATGCTCAGGGTAGCACGGGCTGGTTAAACCTGTCTGTGGGCGTTTATCAAAGAACAAGCTGTTAAATGGGGCAGAGAGCAGGTGAAATGCAGTCGAAGGCAGCGAGGGGATATCTGCTTAGAGCCTGGGGCGATTATTGTTAACGACAAATAAGTATATGATGCAGGCTGATGGACCCAGTTCATAGAACTTAATTCTGCAGTTAGTCTTAATTTTAGATAAATTCTATTCAGTTTTATTTTATTCAATTCATTGTCTTTTGAAAAAAAATATATGGAAGACAAAATTTAAAAAAATTTTAATTCGATTCCAGAACTCTAAGGACTATAAAAAATAAACAAGCAATTAAATGTTTTTCTCTTTAGAGAAGAATAATTTTTTTATGACAGAAGGATTTGTTTTAATTATTTATTTTTTTTTCATTTATTTCATGGCAATGGGATTTGTTTTTTGTTTTTGTTTTTTTCTTTTTCTTTTTTTACACAAAAATGTAAACTATCGAGAATTATTAAGAACGAATTTCCCTCAAGGATATACATTTTTTTCGATCTATCGAGACTCGACTATAATACTGTTATATCAAGAGAAAAAGTTTCTTTGCTTATATTAAATATAATTTTGTTGTTTATCTTTTTTTCCAATTTTATTATATTAATTATTATTAATTATTATATTATATATCAACTAAAACTGTTCAAGTTCATTAGGCCACAAGCATACCTCTAATAATTCAATCGACAAAAAAATGGGCCGTTGTAATTTAGCCATATTTAATTAATAGACTCATTTTCTTAATAGCTCAACTAGTCTAAAAATATCAACTCCTTTCAGCACCATCTAGTTGAGGCTTCTACTTTCCTTCCTCGACTGACCACAAAACTTTTTAAATTACAAAGTTTTGGCTACGTTTTTCTTTTACTTTTTTCGCCCCGCCCCTCCAGCCTTTTGTCAGCCTTAACAATTGACCTCACCGAGAATGTGTTTGCGGCAAAGTTCAGTCAAGTCGCACTTAATTTTTGTTCTATACACCTACTTTTCGTCAGTTAGCTATTCATAAACATCATTACAAAGTTGCCTCCCCAGCGATTAAGGCGACTCCAAAGTTTGCCCAGCCAGAGCCCTGCCCTCTTCACATAACTTGGCTCATATCACAAAAGAGGCAGAGCACACACACACACACACACACACCAGGCAGCTTTCGACTCACACCAGGCCCGGCCAATCAAATTAACTACTTATAAAGTAATTTGAAGGAACTTTGACTGCGACCCGAACAATGCCAATGCGTCGCCGAAGCTCATGAAAAATTCTATTAACGGCAACATGGTGCAGGCCAGGCCAAGCCAAAGCCAAGCCAAAGCCAAGCCAGGCTAAGCCACCTGCTTTTTGGGCCCTGCAGCTGTCATTTGCTACGAGTATATGCATTTTTGAGCCAATCAGGCGATGCCGTTGTTTACTTAAGCAGCTCAGCTACAGGCCCCCTCCTCAGCCCCTGCAGTCCCTGCAGCCCCTTCGCCAGCTTTGCAAGCAGGGCGCCCATTTGGTAGCTGGCAAGTTTACATTTGACACACCTGCTTTCATTTGAAACTTGCCACGGGGCAATAATTGCAACAACCAGCCGCTGCCCCCGCCCAACACCCACAACAACAACAACAACAACAACAATAAACAGCTAAATGAATGCAGTCTGTGAGCTCCGGCATTGTGCAAAAGTTTGTGCCAAAGAAAGCCGTCGGAAATGCTGCCCTGGCCTGGGCTGGCGCTCCTCCTGCCACGCTCGTCATGCTGACGGCTTGATTGAGGCCGGTGCTGCTGATGGTGCCGGTGCTGCCAACACGCCTGCGAGCTGTTTGTGCTGGATTGGACGGTTCGAGCGTGCGCCTTAAATAAACAATTCACATTTAATTACGTCTAAATTTGGTTTTGAGAACAAACAGCGCGACGACAGCCGCGAATGCAGCCCGAAACAGGAACAGGCAGCAACAGGAACTGCTACAGGAACAGGAGCAGAACGTTCACACACACAGAGAGAGAGAGAGAGAGTCGCCCACGGACGTCGTCAATGAATGTCGAACAAATTGGCAACACACGCGATGAGAGCTAAATATTGCAGGAAGCGTGGCCATTGAATGGTGAATGGCGAATGGCGAATGACGGCGGCTAGGCTAGGAATAATAAACGGACCTATTTCTCTGCATTCCTAGGGGATAGAATTATGGGTTCCTTAAATTACTTTATGTGCTCATTCCACATCCGCCATACAGTCAGTCAGTCCTTTGGTGCTTTGGCACTTTGGAGGCGAGCCAGTGCTGATTGCATGCAATTCAATGAAAACTTTTTGCCAAGATTCCCCAGCCGCTGCCCCCGACCATAGGGCTGGTCCAGTAGGTAATGCACCCTCAAATCGATAGTAATGGCGGTTTGGGGATGTCAGGAGAAACAGAGAGAGAGAGAGAGAGAGAGAGAGAGAGAGAGAGAGTGAGTGAGTGAATGTACATGTATATACATACGTATGCGTGCGAAGCAAATTCCCAGTCTCAGTTGTGCTAAAGCACTAAATAATTGCCCATATGTGGCTCGGGGAGCGCAACCATCGAACCACTGACTGAAAGGCGAACCACCCTTTTCAGCACCCTCTGGGGTTGCAGTTGCCCGATTTCGTCGTTGTTGTTTCGTCGATATTTCTTCTTTTTTCAATTTATGCTCATTTATTCTATCAATTTAACGAAACACACGCGCACACACACACACACATAAACACTCTGACATACACTGTAAAAAATCTTTGGCTGACAGCAAAATAAGACAAAATAGATAAGGCAAGTGAGTGAGAGCGAGATAGCCAGCAGATAGAGGGAGCGAGAGCGAGAGAGACAGAGAGAGCGACTGTTCGAATATGGAAGAGCAGATTGCAACTCGTGCGTAAAGTCGGTCCCAATGTGCCCACAGAAAGCCGAAAGCGAAGGGTCGAACGACCCAGAGGGCGCCTTGTATTTTGAAAGCAAATATTTTTTGACAAGTGGAAGTCAGATGTCATATATGTATGTACTGCGAATACGCATACCCGAGCCAAATGCCGTTCGTCTCAATTGCTACTTGACATGCACACACTGGCACATGCACAAACATAACGGGCCAGGGGTTTTCCCACACCCATTCAAGTAAAGTTGTCAAAAAATGGAAAAGAAACAAGAGAATATGATTATGCTTAGCAGAGCGAAGATTTGATGCTCTTTGGCACTTACTTCCGAGGGGACTACTTCTATTGTAGTTATTTATTTAATATAGTATTATAAGTGAATGTAATTGTGTGAGTTGAAGTCCAGTAGAAACATTAGGATTAGGAGTAGAGGTAAGACTAGCAAGGACTAGGATTCATTAGAGCTGGTAAGACAAGGACTAAGGCTAGCTCTAGATGGGACATAGATTACGACTAGCTAAGACTAAGACTAACAGAGATTTGTACTAGGGCTAGGAACAGTTGGGATCGGACTAGGAATAGTTGTAGGCCTACCTACGACAAGAACTGGCTTACTCTGGTCGTAGACTATTGGAATAGTATTTAGACGATGGACTAGCTAGCACTAAGGCTTCGTAGGCTTAACTAGCTTTTGGATTAGCTATAATAAGGACAACGACTACGCCTAGATATAGGTCTGGGACGAGGACTACGACTAGTTAGGTTATGGTTAGAATTTGGAGGGTTTCTTTAAGTGAAACAAAATATATGAATACTCCGATTTTAATTATTTTAATATACATATATAATTATTTATTTTATTCAATTATGCCTATAAAGTAGCAAAAAGCATAGACGCAGAGTCTAATTATAATTACAGTCCCTTAAGCGTAACCAAATGTATGAGAATGCTGAGACAACCCAGGGAAGAGTACGAAAGGAGCGCAGCCGAAATTCGAAAATAAATCGTGAAGCCCAAGCAAAATGCCATTCGGAAGAGGAAGTGTTTGGCAAACGAGGAGGCAAAACTCAGGCATTAGAGCTATAACAAAGCTGACAATTATAGCTTGACAGCTGACAGGTTTATGGCGTTTGCCATATCATGATCTAGCAAATCGTGAATTGCTCCACGAGCACCAAGAATGAATTCTTCAACTCACACATACGCATGAACGTGGCTAACAATTGATGAAATTGTTCCGCTAACTTGTCTAAATTAGCAAGAGTATTATATTTCAAAGTCTCCTTGGATTTCGAGTAACTTCTGTCACATAAACCCGCCAGGAAGCAGCTTCATTAGCAACGGCTCTCCGCCCACCTAGAAGGACGTGCAGCGCAATATTTTGTATTATGAGACGTTTAATAATTTATGTATTTCCGATTTATGTCCGCGCATTTTTGCGTATACCTTGCTTACTCTACCTTCCATAGAAACAAGAAGAAGAAGCGGAAAATAAATAAAAATGGGTCCTCACGCTCAACCCTACGAATTTGTTGTTATTCGGCCTGCTCTTCGCTCATTTGTATGCGTTCAGTGTTGCGCAGCGCACTTATTGCGAGACGGGGACACTTGGGTATTAAAAAAAATACAACAAAAATGAAGAAAATGCCAAAGTACTGAGCACTGTCGAACCGCCCAAACACCGTGGGGATAGCCAACCGAACAGCCACCCCACCCAGCCAGTCAACGAACCATTACTATTTTATTCTCAGTCTCAGTCGGAGTCGGAGTCTGAGTCTGAGTCGCTGTCTCAGTCTCTGTCAAAAATTGTATTATGCACAAGTTGCTGGAAGGTTTGGTTCCTCATTATGTGTAACTCCCCACACCCCAACCCTCGACAGTTGTGAAGCGGCTTTTTATTAAGAAATCATCGTTGATTGTGTGGAAGGAAATGATGTTGATTTTACATTTTACAAGATGGCAACCGAGACGACATATAGGAACTAGCCGGGGGTTGGCTTGCACTGTGGTAAGTTTATTAACATAATAGATGGCACACGCTCTCTTGGGCCGGCACTTTGGGGAGTTGAGCTTTTATTTCGAGGGAGTGGGAGCTGCAATTACATTGACGCTATTTGAACAGGTTTAATGCATGAATGGGGGTGGGAGCCGGAACCAAGTACCTGTCTAGCATAACTATGATGATAATGCTTATGTTTTATCAAATATTTATTTGAGCTCGAAGCAATATATGCAAATAGAACATGGAGAGCTTGCTTGAAAGTGTATATATACATTTTTAAAAATAATAAAAAAGAGTTTGTTAGCCAGTTCAACTCATACATAAGGCCTATGTTTCAGCAACTTTTTCTGCCTTCTTCTACTTCTTCTTTTCCTTCTTCTTTCTTGCGAAAAAAAAAATAAAAACTGACCTCAACTCTACTTAAAGTCACTCAGTTTTGATGATTCCGCTTGAAACTCTATTTCGTCATGGCTTCCTTTCGCCTTTCGCCAAACTTCTTGATGGCACTTAAAGCTCTGGGCTCTTAACTCCGCCTCTTACCCTTTTGAACCCGGCTGCATTCGACATGCCCGGACCCAGAGACCAGAGACCAACTAGCCACAGACAGAAGGTTCAGTCAACTGCCTCAACCAACATGCGATCTAGCTACGTATGAGTGATGACTCTTGGCAAAAATCTATAAATCTTGTCAAGCATATTTCACCCCTCCACCCACCCCACTTACTAACACGACTATTTCCACATATTTTCGTTTGGGCATTTGCAACAAAATTAACACAAATTTTCACACTAATCGCACGTGGCAAGGCCCCGCTTCTGTGGCAAGCTGATGTTCGTTTGCCTTTTGGGTGTCGTGCATAATCGTTAATGAATTATGGAGCTGCATGCGAGTCCGACGAGGAGGACTGTTTCTAATATGCGTGCAGCACATGTTTTTCGGCTGGCCTACATTGAGAGCGTGCCTGTGTTATGTTGGTCTCTAATGAAATTTAGCCCAGCGCCTTTTGTTTTAATGCATGCCACACACACACACACACACACGCACACCCAAATGAGCCCTGGATGATTGTTTTAGTTGCCTGCACTCAAGCTGAGGGCACTTCCACCCTCTGCCATTCACTGACATTAGTCACGGCCTTATCGAGGCGCTGCCATCGCTGCTCCATAGGTTTTCCTAATGTTTTGTTCTTGCCAAATGGCGCCACACCTCGCAGCCACATTAATTGCTGTTCATAACACAATATTTAATTTCTTCAATAAATTCAGTTTGCCTTTGTCGACTCCTCGCAGCTAACTAAGCATCGTTCACACTTTGTTGGCCCGGACAGCCTCAGCAGCTGTCTGCAACTCAAGCTTTTGCTGCATGCATAAAATATTTGGCTTCTCTTTATTTTCAATTTCTCTTCTTTTTTCAAACTCATTTGAATTGAAAAGCTTCTTGCAGCGATTTGTTATGCAAGTTTAGAAAACAAACGGAAAAAAATATATACATACATATATATATAAATGAAAATGAAAAGCAAAAGCATTCATAACGCAACCTGACGCTCAAAATTTGCTGAATGCTCCGCTTGCATCTCATCTCAGCCAGCTTCCGTTTACTTTCCACTCGCTTTTTTATTTCATATACATATACACATATACATATATATTTTTTGTGCACTTTTTTTTGTTTGTTATCAACTTTGTTGCTGCTGTAAAATGTAATTGCATATGCAGCCACGCTTCAAAGCGCCCATAAAAGGAGCCGCAGCAGCTGGCTGGGAGACTCGCTAGCCGGTCGCCAGCTGCCAAGTCGCAAATGCTCCAACAGACACTCTTTTCAGTGCCATCATGCAGATGCGTAGAGAGCGGAGCAAGTGGAAGGGGGGATCTCAAATTATACACGCTTGCTGTGTATTAAAAGTCTAGAAATAGGTTTTCACATTGACTATCTGCAGCGGCTACAGTGGGAGAGTATTTTGTCCTCTGGGCAATATTAAATACATTTTCAGAATATTCAATATTGACATATACTTATATAGTAAGTCTAAGTTTTAGCTATGTATCTATCTAACTATCTTCTATTTATATATCTATCTTTTTATCTATCTCTCTATCTGTCTATCTCTCTATCTATCTTTCTCTCCATCTTTCTAGCTGTTTATCCATCTATTCATATTTCTATCTATCATCTATATATCTATCTATTTATCTATCTGTCTATCTATCTATCTATCTATCTAACTATCTATCTATCTATCTATCCATCCATCTTTATATCTTTCTATCTAACTATCTATCTATCTATCTATCTATCTATCTATCTATCTATCTATCTATCTATCTATCCATCCATCTTTCTATCTTTCTATCTAACTATCTATCTCTCTATCTCTCTCTTTAACCATCTTTCTATCCAGCTTTCAATCTAATTAACTTTCTTCTAATACAACTAAATTAAAATATATATATTTTTATTTTTGATATATTTACTTCAGCTCTAAGCATCTTCTACCAATGCCCAATTGGAGTTTGCAAAATCTATTAATATTTTTTTATATATTCTATTAAAGTATTTCTATCTCGGCGGGAGTTAATATATAGTATTATTTCTATTTAAAACTTTATTTATTTTATATATACAACTTTATGCGCTTATTTCCACATATATTATACAACCTATAGACATATAATAACTTTTTAAAACTAGCAAACCAATTTCTGATAAATTTCATCAGACAACATACATATATCCCTAATCTAAGTCTCTTAATATATTATACTATATGCAGCTGATACTATCTGCATATCAACAGCCAGCCAACCCCACAGTCCAACCCACATCGAACCACTTGCAACTTCTAAGCCCCCCATTTGAATTTTTTTGTTGCCCCAATTTGTTGTTGTTTGCCATTCGAAGGGCGGATTTTCCCTATACATGTGTGCGTGCCTGCGTGTGTGTGTGTGAGTCAAAACTATTTTCGAAATGTTTTAAGCGATTTCACCAAAGTATTTAATCCTTTGAATGTTTTATTGCTTAGATAGTGTTTGCACCCCCAACGAACATCGCAGCGTAGCCATATAAATGTTTACAAATCTGTGTGCATTGGATGCTCGTAATACCCGCGCGCATAGTTTCAACTGAAAATATTTGTGAGCAAAAAAAAAATGAAGCATAAAAGAGGAGAACTTAAAACAAACAACACATCTGAAATCTCTAAATAATAAATATATAACGAGAAAAACGAATTTTCAACGTAGCATTTAAAAAGTTGTTCATTGTCATGTTGTTTGGCTTACAGACAGAGCAAATTTTGCATGGGCTTTTGTAGATAGTCCCATAGAGCAGAAGCTGGGCGAATACTTTTTGTACTAATATCAGATATGCAAATATATATATTGGGAGCAAATTTCCAGTGTCTACTCAAAGAGTTTATTGAGTATTGATTTTTGATGATTTTTTACCATGGATTAAGCATATTCAATTTTTGCACCGGTCTTATATGGGTAGTAATATATTTTTAGCTCTTCCGATGCAATTCAAACCTTGCTGAATATTAAATTTTTGACAGCTGTTTGGCTTGAACATTTTTTTGCTTATCTTGGATTTCTTTTCGACTTCTTGCTCTACGGTAATTTTATTGCCAAAGGCAACATATTAATTATGCCGCATACACCTGGCCCCTTTCACTTTTCGTTGTTCCTGAAACTGAAGGGTGCCTGGTATGGACAAAGCTACGCTACAATTGAGCAGATAAATACGCCTACGAAGGAGGAAGAGCTGAATGAGACTAACAATCAGGTTACTTTAAAGTGTTTTTGATAGTGATAGTATATGATAAGCCTATGCATACATTCGTTCAACTTGTCAAAGTAGAAAAATCATTTAAATATTTTTATTTTTTTTTTTATTTTACCTATAAAACCTAGTTGCTATTCTCTTTCCCTTAATTTCATCATTACATTTACGTAAAATTAAAACAAATATTTATTATTCTTATCTTATTTAATATATATATATTCTTTTATCACAGCCTCATTTCAATTTTATTTTTTACTCTCAGCTCCTACACTCACTATTTATTACAGTCGAGTCTCGATAATTTGTGCCCCGCCAAATCTAAAATCCTGATAAATCGAGCAGTAATTGTATTTGTTTTCGATAATTCTCGATAGTTAAAATTTCTGTGTAAATCGATAACCAAACTGATCCCCTTGCCAATTCGATAAATCGAAACTCAACTGTATTATATCACTGTTCTATGGTTGGTGATTATATTCTACATGCATAGTTTCAATAACCTTTGACAATGCATTGATAATAATTAACAAGAGTGCTATCACATCTCGACCCTCACTACCTACACAATTAAAGTACAATATTTATTTTTATATATTTTTAATATGCTTTCCTCTCTACGAATAGCTTGTTAAACGCAGCTGCAACTACGCACACATATCCGATATACATATATAAATAAATAGATCTGTATTTACGGCAGCAACTGTTTCGGGCATAAATTCAGTGCACGCAGGAGTCGGGCATGCCCAGGCACCCCCGCTTCATAATTGAGCTTAAAATGTACTCGTACTTGTCGCTGGGATTATGTTTTAATATGGTGCGTTATTCAATATGTGCGCATAAAAATAAATGAGTCGATTACTTTGTTTTGTTTCTCGCATTTTAAATTACTTCAGCAGGCATTCAGTTTTATGAGCACACCAATTGATGGCGCGCTGTTGATTTATTGAAATGCTTTTTACCGCTGCACGCGAAGTGTCAAAATATGAAAATTAAAATATCAACGGACAGCGCTACGTCGGAAAATCCAGCACTTTTTCATGAGCTCTCTTAATGCAGCGCATTTATTCAATGCCGCATTCCGTCAGCTTAATGCAACCAGATTTTTGGATCTATTTATTTCTCTTTACACCAGTTGATTTTTTTTTCTGCCTTCGCTTAATCCTTTGATGCATTTACAAGTGATGGCAATAATTACATCGGATGAGATTTTTTTTTATTTGTGAATGATTGTGACATCGATTTATGGATGTGGGCTGTCGTCGTCCCTCCAGCTCCTCCTCCTGAGCACATCGAAGGAAGCCTAACTCAAGCGATGCCTACCCAACTCAGGAGCACAAACTCGCGCGCTAATTAAATTCCATGACAGCAAAAACTCGAACAGCGACTTTGAAGTTAAGGTCAGCCAGATTTCTGTCTATATACAGATCTTTCGGGGAGCCACTTGAGCAGAGTTGAAAGTCGACGGTGTTGACATTGTTTGCCCGCCAGGCATTTCATCTAATTGTATCTGCTGAAAATATGTATATAAATATTTGAAATATTTCTTTTTAATTGCACAAAGTCGAAAAGTTTGCTTTAAGCCTTTTCGGCATAATTACCGTAGAGCAGCGCCCATTGATGCGACGCGTTGCTGTTGCCGCGGCTCCTGCTGCTGCTGCTGCATCATCGAGTAGCTGTTGCTGGCAAGGATTCTTGGACTTGGACCTGGTTGGGGGCAGGAGTCTGTTGTCTGTCCTCTGTCCTCGGCTGGCTGTTGCATATTCAACAGCCGAGCTCCGTCAGGCAAAAATATTACATAATTATACAAAGTAAGGCAAACACAAGGCACAAGGAGACGAGCATCTGAAGGACTGACTGACTGGCGTTTTGGTGTTTGATGACCCTGTTTATGAATACGTTAGCATTAATTAACTTTGATTTAATTAAACGTGCCACGGAGTACCCAGAACCACAGCCAGGACCAAGACCCCGCCACGGTCACTTGGCAGGCCCAAGACCGAGTCTCACTCCAGCCAGCCAGCCTCGACTTATCAGCTCTACTTGGCTGCTGCCGGCTGCTGCTTCTACTCCTGCTAGCTGCTGCTGGTTAATCTTTTAACCAGTTGCTGTGCGCGTTGCGCCTTTTGCGGTTTGGCACCAAACGCTGGCAGCCAACGCAGCCAACTGGAAGAACAGCAGCAACACGAGTAAGCGTGAGTCAAAGAGACCAAGCTGATTCTACCTCCTTCTGTCTTCATCTTTTTTCACTTCTTTTTTTCTTTTGCTCTTGTCTTGGCACTCTTCAAGTGGAAAATCCTTTTGCCTATTTACGTGGCCTTAACAAGTCAACACCAAAGGCGTTGCTGGCGCCGCATTTGGTTGTCTTTTGGCTAAGCCCTAATGTATTTTGCATAAGGTTTTTGCTCTGGCTGGTTATGTTTGAGTCAAATAATGATACGATTACAAGAAGTAACGCGAGAGTGAAAGGTGTTGCCTCTCAGTGGAATGAAAACGCTGTTCATTTCGTGGAATATGGAACATGTTCCATATTATCAAATCCAAATGACATCAATAGCCTGCTCGCTCTCACTTACTGGCTCTCAGCAACAGCCGAGTCTATATTGAGCAGCTGATTTCTGTGTATCAATCTCTCTCTCGCTCACTGTTTATCATGGAGTCTGATTTAGAGCGCATTACATATAAATGCGAAGCTCATAGCAAAGACTTTAAATCACTCGTATAATATTTTACATACATTTTACATTCAACTCTATCTGATCGTTCGCACTAATACCACTGCAACTGTAAAAGTCATTCATTAATAAGGAAACTAAGACAATATTCTCAGCTATTTTGTTCAGAGTATCACATTATATTATACGTATGTATATAAAATATTTTTAAGTGATTTTAAAAATATTTTATATGAATTATTTTCGCCTTTTAAATATTTTAAATAAATTTTTTAAAAATATAATTTCATTTGCGTTCTAAATATTGTTAAATATATAATTTAAAAAATAAATAAAAAGCAAATTAAAATATATTAATTTTTTATTTACTTTAATTTCTGAATATACATAATTTTAAATTCTACATATATTAATATATATATGTATGCGTATGTAAAATAATTATTAATAAATATTATGTCAAATTTAATTTAAGCTTTATTCCGAATATATTAAAATCACTAACCGAAGTCAGTATTAAAATTAGAAATCCTTTATAAATATTAGTATAACATTTTATTTATTTAAATTTTATTAGCTCTATCTAACATCAGCTTAACATCTGCAACTCTGCAGCATCTGTTGGCCCGTGCTTTACATAAAACTAACTGCGTCTCACTTTCATTGGCATGTTTCTGCTGTGGGAGATGCCAATTTTTATTCCAGGTTTGTTTGCACATCCAATACACTAGATCTAATTACATATGCGCTTTGATTGTGCGGCCCAGTCGCTGCCCGCTCACTGTGTTCCTTTTATAAACGTGTGTGTGTGTGAGTGTGTCTGTGTTTGTGTATATTTTGTTGGCTGCTTTCATAAATTAATTAATTGGCCTGCGGCTGGTCAACAACGGCAACAGGCAAATAAATAAGCAAAAATATTTGCTTTAATTTAAAGTGAGAACTTGTGAAGTGGGAAGAGAAAGGGAGAGGGCAGACAGACAGAGAGAGAGAGAGAGAGCAACTGAGACTGAGACCCTTTGGCCTAGTTACATACACACTCTGCCTCTCTCTCCCACTCTCTCCTGATCTACCTCCCTCTCCCTCTCTCTCTCTCTCTCTCTGTTTCTTTGTCTGTCTTCCTCTGTGTGCTCTGGCCAAACCTGACTGCTGTCCGCCTGCGCCTGATGCCATTTACAAATTGCATTAGATTAAAGCGCGATAAAACGCGGGACGCGTTCACTTGGCATGATTTCGACTTATTTGCACTTACAAAAAGGCCAACTAACAAGGCGGGCGGCGGGAGGCGGGCGGCGGGAGGCGGAAGGCGGGGTGCCAGCCCAGCCTAGCCAGCGAACGAGCTGTGGCGGCCTGGTAATATTTCCACGCCTTGCACATTTTATAAAAAGCCAGCGCTCTTCGAATGGGGCATGTAGAACATGGTTAATTAGCAATTAATGAAGCGATAATGAAGCCAAGATAAACGACAACACGCTGACGACGACGACGACGATGATGATGATGATTATAATGATGATGATGATGATGACAACGAGGCTGTTGATGTGGCATCAAGGGGCCCCGACGCTGAAGACTTTGGCAGGCCGAGACCCAGCTTGGTCTGTAAGTGTGTGTGTGTGTGTGTGTGTTCAACGGCCTTGACGAGGACTCCGCGCTTTGAGGATGCTGTTGCGGCTGCGGCTGCTGCGGATGCGGATAAGCGGTAGCTGCCTGTTGGCTTGGCTTATTTTGTTTTTATTTTTTAGGCAGCTGCTGGGCATAAGCTGCTTCGTTGTTTTATATATATATTTTTTTTTTATTTTTTACTTTGCTTATTTTTTAGCCAGCCGTAAAATAAAATGTGTTTTTTAAGGGTCTTACTCGTTGTGTGTGTGTGTGTGGCTTGAGCGCGCGAAATTGTATCATTTCCTTGGAAAAAAGCAAAATTTTTGTTTTCAGGTTAATTAGTTTCCCGGCACTGGGCATGAATGTTTCCTGTCACTTGCAGTGGCACAAGGCGTTGCCAATTAGATTCGCCACGAAGGTTAGCAACCTAACGCTGGCACCCAGATGGACCGATGGACAGACAAATGGCCTTGGCCAACAATATTTTGTTTAGCTTAAATAAATCTTTTAATTATACACAAATTGAATGGGCATACTTATATATCATAATGCCCAATGCCAGTGCCCAGTGAATAGAGGCAATATATATTTTAGTTTACCCAACTAGTTTTTCAGCTCTTTTATATGCATTTAAAAAAGTTATACGGTAAATTAAATACGAGATATTTGATATTTTTTGGCCATAAATATTTAAATTTATATATAAATTTATGAATATATTTTTTTATTGTTTTCTCAGACCCGAAAAATCTTTCAATATTATAAAAAAAAAATTGGAATAAATTGAAATGGATTAAATACACTTTGAAATGGTTTTATATTATTTAATTTTGTTTTCAGTTTTAAAATATATTGTAATTAATATACAATATTTTAGAAAATTAATATATTGTATTGAGGATATATTTTTAATTTCTGGTTAATTATTACAAAATGTATTATTACAAAAATGTTGAGTAATTTATTAATTATTATTATATTATATATTTATATCGATTCATTTATTTTTTAAATTTTTTTATATTATAGTCGGTAAGAAACTCACATAATGTTTTTAATAATCTTATATATTTTGATGACTATTTATTTTTATTTATTATTATATTTTGAAAATAATTAGTCTTTCGTAGAGAAGATTGAATAATAAATAATTTCCAAGAATTTTTATTTTATTTTAAGAACATTTTTAGTGTAAGTAAACATTACAAAAATCTTTTATTAATTTTCATTACATTAACACAATGCTTATGTATATGTGTTTCATTTATATTTATAATTTTTGTATTTTTATACAACATTTATTTAGTTTTTATAAAATAATTTTCTTATTTTCTTTATTTATTATTTATTTTTTTAATATTTATTATTTATTGTTATTCTTCCCATTTTGTATTTTTATACAATTTTCATTTAGTTTTTATTTTATAAAATAATCTTTATATTTTTTGCCATTGCTTGTGCATGAAAATATTCTGGAGAATTCCCAGCTCAAGAAGTGATTTAAATAAATATTTCAAGTTCTTTCTCTCTTCCTGCTCAATTGCCACTTATCAAAGCCGCTAGAGACTTGCAGTTGGTATCCAATTTTTCAATGTATTTATTATCGTGCCATCACATTAGCTACCAATGCTTTCTGCACAATCTGGTGGCCACACTCAGAACAGCGAAGACAGCGCTGGCCAAGCTGCTGGCTGCCTCCTGCTTATGACAGCAGCAACATCAGCAGCAGCAGCAGCAGCAGCAATTGCAATCCCAAAATGCGATCTAATTTTCATGTTATTTGATAGAAAAGTCTTGTAGAAATCCGTTCGTTGTTGTCGGCGTTGCTCGGTGTGCGCAGTCAAGCCAAGAATTTATCACACAGCCCCCCAAAGTTTTTGAGTTGCATCATGGTACAAAGAAAATAGAGGGGCCTGCGGTCCATGTAACATGGATTGGATGCAGTGTCTAGCGACTGCAACCACTTCAGCCACCTCCGCCACCAGCACCGCCAGCACCACCGGCACCACCGGCACCACCGTCACCTCTTTGTATATTATCAAAAATGGTGTATCTGTAGCTGAAGCTTCCTGAATCTCATATCGGGCATGGCAAACATGTTGCAAGTTGTTGCTGGATGCTTCACTGGCGATCGTAACAACAGCAACTGTTGCTGTTGTTGTTGCAGTTGCTGTTGCTGCTGCTGTTGCTGGCGCTGTACGAGATTAAACAATGATTGCATTTTCATTTGCATTTTAAGTCACGGTGCAAGCAAAACCAAAGCAGAAGAAGTCGAGGGTCGGGATCTCACTTGGCAAGTGTTGTTGCTGCTGCTGCTGCTGTTGACTAGAGATGCGCAATTCCGGTACACAGTAATAATATAAAGTCATGCTTGGTCGTGTCACGGCACCAGCTCTAGCCGCAATTGCAGCTGCCTTTTTACAGCTCGACTTGCAGTCGGGGGCCGAGAAACAGGTTTGCCAAAACTAAACACATGCCGCCAGCATCGCTTGGCTAAGATTGAAATGCAAATCAGTTAATGGTGTTCCTCTGATGCTGTTGCACTACGGCAAGGGCAAACACCATTCATTCTCTGTCAGGCAGCCTGGCCTGCCTGCTGCTGTTGTTTTTCTCCCTATATATATGTATATATATATATGTACATAGTATATATATAATTGACTTGGCCGTGGCCAACTTGTACGGCAAGCATCCTGTCGCAATTCGTATGACCCATAACTCAAATGGCCAAATATTTGGCTTTAATGCTGCCTTCATGCTCATAAAAATGAAAATTTGTGCGACAGCGACCAAAAGCTCGGAGCGGCGCTAATCTTTGTCATGTAGCAGCTGCTGCTCCTTTCTCTTTTTTTTCTTTCGCTCGTCCTTTGAGTGGGCGGAACACTCATCTCGATTACGAGGTGTAAATTTACTGAAGCACATAAAGCCATTTGGCGCGACTGTCCGGTCTCTAAGCCCACCCTCGGACCCGAACCCGAACCCGAACCCGGACCCAGGGCCCAGGGCCCAGCTCAAAAGCCAATTCATATATTTACCGTTTTGCCGGGCGACTTTAGGGGCGCATTATGCACTAAGCTTTTTGGACATTCAATGCGAAGGGCCCCTGCTTTCAACATCATCACGCTAATGATCATCATCAGTGGCAGCATGTGAGTGGAGTAGAGCTTTATAAATTCTGATGATATACGGATTGTTGACTCATTTCCAGCTGCTGGATAAACGATGTACTAGATACACCCCTTGGGTGCTGCTAGCAGCGCTTGATTGAACTACTCTGAACACTTCGCTTTGATTAAGTGAGCTCAACGCTTGACGAGCAAGAAATGCATTAATGCAACTCAGGTATATAGTATATGAAAATGGAGTTCAAAGCTAATAAGTTACTGTGTCTTGGGGTGATCAAATAGAAGTAATGGGAAAAGGCGAAGAAATTTAATTGCATTACATGCCAAATAAATGGAAAGTCCCACTAAATATTTTAAAAATTATATATTATTAATAACATTAAAAGTTACTCAAATATAATTAATGAAAAGATTATCAATATTATTTATTTCCCATTTTATCAAGTAGCCACACTCATATATATATATATAATCTAGCAGCTATTACATCTTTTAAAGATCAATTCTCAAGCAAATGCTAGCACTGTGAGAGGAGAATTCCATATTTCCCATCCAGTTCCGGCCATGATCTTGATAAGCTCATATTGTCTATAGCGAAAATTTATTGCCATTACTGCTGAGCGAATATAATTTCACATTGCCTGACTTATTTATTGTATACACTTCACAGCACTTTCAATTTTTCATGCAATACGCTGCATCTGGATTGTGCTCCACACATTTCTCATAGTGCGCCACCAAAGTCGCTTCTTCTTCTTCTTCATCTTTTGCTGCCTGCCTCCCTCTACAAAAGGTAAACATGCTCGGCATGTTGCGCAGGAACAACAGCAACTGCGTCTAGTCTTTGTTAAACAATCTATAAAATACAATCACTTTCAACAGGAAAATCAACAAACACTGGCACAGAGCTGGCCGTCTGCCCTTTAAATCATGCTCAGATCGTAGGGAGAAGCTGGAGAAGAAAAAAAAGTAACGAAAACGTGCCTAGATTCCAGACGTTGCTCAGAGTAATTTTATATACATATATATACTTATATATTTCACACAAAGATCGTAATTATGGGTTGGTAAGATCTTTGCCAGCATCGCTGGCATGATCGACATCGCGAGTTGCAAAATATATGACCGAAAACCTGATGAAAGGGCAGTTCAGAAAGGCTTCAGCTAGAGCAGGAGTTGGCGTCGTAGTTGGAGTGCTGCATAGGGGAGCGCTTTATATGGTCATGCATTAAATTTAGCACAGTGTTTCTCTTCTTGTTGGCCACGCCCACTAAAGTGGCATGCGGCCATGGTTATGTAAACAGCAAGGAGTTGATGCAGCAGCAGCAGGCGAGCTGTTAAAGGCCACCAAATCGCATGGGCTTTGAAGAGGATGACGATGATGACGAAGATGATGAAGACAACCGACAGCCGGCTATGCTGCATTCTGTGTTATGTGCTGGCCAGAGGGCAAAGGTGGCCACACAGCCCGCCCACCCGAAGACACAAAACACAGTGTGCATTAAGTGTTAATGTTGCATAAGTTGACTGCACTTCAAACTGAGCCGCGCTGAGTGCAACATGGGCCAGCTGGGTGGCGCAGGCAACGGGTAAGACATGAGCTGAACTGGATTAGCTGTATGCATGATTTATGTTAGGAGGGTATGTTGTATATTGGAGAATAATGGCAAAACACTCATATACATTTAACTTGTCTGTAAATAGCTTTTAATCAAGGTTTACTCTAATCGCTCAGCAATAACAAAAATTATAAAATGAAATAAAAATTTTTAAATTATCATTCTAAAATAAACTGAATTATTATATATTTTTTTATTATTTAAAATTTTAATTTTAATTCTTATTTTTATATATTTTGTTATTATTTAAAATATATGATTTACCATTCTTTAATAAAAAGAAAGTTTAAAAATTCCTTTAAGCTATGTTGTTTTATTATTATAATTTATTTCTAAATTATATATATAATTATATATATATATATATAATACATTATAATTTATTTCTAAATTAGAAAATATTCTATAAATAAAATATTATTATTTACTTTCTTATTTTAATTTATATTTTTATTTTTATTTATTTGTTTTTAGGTTTATTTAATAATATTTTACAAAAATATATATTTATAATATATATTTTTATTAATTTACTTAATTAATTGATTTATTTTATTCATTAATTTCTAAATTTATTAATAATACCTTCACCAATTTTATCTCATAGCATTAAATATTATATATATATATATTTTAAAATTATTATAAAATTACTTAAATTAATTAAAATTTATTTTATTTATTTACTCTCTTTGATTTTTAGACTTCTTATATTTTTATTTAATATGTTTTTATTTTATAATTAGAATATACTTTGAAATTTCTGTTTTAAAATTGTACTAGTTTTTTATATTTGTTTGTTTTTATTTAAAAAAGGTTATTTTAATAATTAATCTACTAAATAATGGTGTTGAAACTGAGATTGTATTAAATTTTATTATAAACGTTAATTTTTTCACTAATCCAACCATTAAACCATTCGACTAACATTCCTCTGCCCTCAACCTGTCTAAAAATATCATTAAATCAAGCTATGCTTTTATCTTTCGGCTTTAAGCCCCATTCCTCTGCTTAACCATTTAACTATTTATATAATTATGCTAGACATTATTATGCTCCATCAAGCTCAGAAATCCAAATCCCCAGCGCCATTAGCCAAAGCAACAGAGCTGTCAACTACAGTGTGCTGTTGCACACGAAACTGAAGCTACCCTTAATACAGAAATAAAAAGAAAACCCCTCCGCATACACTCGATGCGCAATTAAAATGAGTAATTCTAGAAAGAATTCCCGAAAACATGGAAAATTCATTGAAGAGCAAAATTACGCACTACGAGAGCTTGTGTGGGCTAATGAATTCAAATGAGACGCCAACTTAATGCTAACCTTTCCCTAGATTGAGTGGCTACATTTTAATTACACGAACGCTTACGAGCCGCCAAAAAACAACAAGCCTAAATGGAAATGTGAAAGGAAGGAAGCAGGCTGAAAGAGAAAAAAATCATAACATCTGTGACGTAACAAATGAGCGCTACGGGGGGCGATTGCCCGCAGCTCGCTCAGCCCGGGTGAAGCAACCACTTCAAATTGCCATGCAACTTTTTGGCTGAATTAAGACATAAAAAACCGCTTGCAACCCCTAAAGCCCTAATGAAGGCATCAGGCAATGGCATGGCGCGTACCTTAGAGCCGAAACAGTTGCAAAGAAATTTTAAGTGTGTTTACCGAGCACATCAATTGAAAAACTGACCATATGAGAGAGTTCGGTAACTTCTAACTGGGCCAACTTTGATGTGCGCCCCCTAAGCATTTGCTCAAATATTTGCAAGAGGCCCACACATTGGATAAAAAGTGAGTCCCTTTAAACAAGAGGGTATGCCTGGGTGAGGGCATCTCTAAAGCAGATTAAAAACTACGCACAGTGGGCAACATAGAAATACTTATTAACGAAAATTAAGTATAGCAAGTTATATTAAAAATAATTTCTATTTATTTCATTAAAGTCTTGAAAAAATTTTATTAAAACCAATGTATTTTATTTATTTTTTGAAAAAAAAAAAAAAAAAAAACAAAAATTGTCTGAGCATATTAAATTCTTCAAAATAAACATATTAAAATATTTCGTAATAGAAATCTATTCAATATCTAGTTTAAAATACTTGAATTTAATTTGAGATTTATAAGGAATATTTTATAGTTATACATTTTTAAAATATATTTTATTATATTATTTTATAAATATTATTATTATTATTACCTTTATTACTAAAATGCATATATTTTACAAATTAATTATTATTTTATTTATATTATTCCATAATAATATATATTTAAGTGGATTTTTGCCCACTGTGCAACAGATCGCGTCGTCCGTCTGCCAAATGGCAGCAGCAGGGTAACCACAGCGAATCAAGTGAGTTTATGCGGGTCACCCTCCACTTGGCATATGATTTGTTACAATACGAAGAGCCAAAAACAACAAAAAAAAATACGCAGAGAATAAAAAATAAATAAAAAGAGCAATGCATTATCGAGCCGGCCGCACAATAATGTTAACGAGCAGCGCTTTCAGAGATTACAATCAGTGACAAAAGGCGCTGCAGAGAGTCAAAAGGATGTGAGTGCTGCTGCTCCTGGCTACGGGCTGGACTCGACCCGTTCGCCACTTTGGCAAATGGACTCTGCTGGTGCATAATTTTTTGGACTCTGTGGCACACACAGCTGCCGCTGCTGCTGCTGCTGCCATAGCCAAAACTCAGATTTATCGCGGCCAGCATATGGGACGGATTTCCAATCAATATTTGGCGGATGTAGCAGATGTTGGGTCAGAAAATTCAGCTTGATTAGCCACGGGAACGACCAGTTGTAAGTCTCAAAATAGCTATTTAGCAGCTAATAACCACTTGTGCAATGCGACAGTGTGACAAAGTGATCTTCAAAGTTCAGCAAGGTCTCCACCGCTGATAATACCAGTCTGCGCCGAGCTCCATCAAATAACACAATTTGTTGCTTTATTATTGTAAACGGGTTTTTCGCTGAATAAACCATTTGCATACATAATTTATTCAACAACAACAAAAATACACCAGAAACCACTTGAGCGCCAACGTCGTTGCATTGATTTAATGACTTAGTCACTCAGTCGGCAACTGGCTCGTTGGTCTAGGGGTATGATTTCCGCTTAGGGTGCGGGAGGTCCCGGGTTCAAATCCCGGACGAGCCCAAGTCAAAGAAATTTTTTATTTTTTTATTTTTAATTTGTATATATAAGTAGAATTGTTAAGATAAGTATATTTTCGTTTATGTTTGGCCTGATAAGCAAATAAAAGATTAAATATATTTCTTATGATTATTGCTATCAACTTTTTAGCATTGCTTGCTTCGCTCGCAGAAATTCGATAGCTTCTTCCACTTGAACTTTACAGTTCAAACACTTATAATTAGTTAGACTTTATATGGCCTCTTAAATGATAAGAACAATTAAAGGCATACAATTACCTGAACCCCCATTTTCCATTGTAGAAAAGTGCTATTTGGGCGACAAAGGCGAGGCTTCGATTACCAGACGATGTTGACAGGTTGAGCGACGGCCAAAAGCCAGCAATGTACTCTCTCTCTCTCTCTCTATCTCATGGAGCATTTAAAGTGCATGCGTCTGGCCCAGCGACCGACCTGACACTCACGGGCGGCCAGGCGCTGTGCTCCACCGGTCTGGCTTTGTGGCTATTTGAAAACCGACGCCCCACAACGCGCACTCGAGACACGGAGAAAGAGACAGGGACAGAGACAGACAGACACAGACTGATCCCTTGTCTGAGAGTATCCCAATGAATTTATATGCATTGAAAATTAACACAACAAACTTTTTGGCTTGGCTGACAAGAGCAGAGTGCGAGAGATAGCGGGAGGGGGGAGAGAAGAGGTGCCTCGGGAGCTTATGTCTGTCATTACTGTTTAAAATGCAGAGACCAAAATCCATTTGCCCAGCCAGTGGCTGCTGGTGCACATGTATCCCATTTGGGCTGATGTATCCGATTGCATCCATAACAGCTGGAAGCACGTAAATCCCATTGTTTCATGCGTTTTGCATGAGGAGTTTCCAAGTCTGCGCTGTCGATTTCAATGCCAAAGCCCCAGGCGATTCGGACGGCTGCCGGAGCTGCATTTGATAGGCCGTAATGTGCGAGTATTGAATATACTCTTTTCTTTTCTCTCCACTTCTCTCCTCTTTTTTTTTTTTATAGCTGACAAATGCAGCCCGAAAAGGGGCGCTCTTCCCGCAGCCAGCAGCCTGTGGTTAACTCTTCGCTCAGCTTGGGCTGAAGCACGCGTCTCTGTCGCCTGCGGACTCTGCAATTGACTTGAACCCGTGGCGCATCAATTGTTGGCTGCGGTTTGTGTGATTTTTATGATGAGGCCCGAGGGCATCAGCATCAGCAGCAGCATCAGCGGCAACAAATGCGAGAGCTCGTTTTGATTGCCCTGCCGGAAGCGGCGCTCAGGTTACATTTTAGCAACGTTTAAGCCAAGCATAAAATGGCCACTGAAATAGGAGAAGTAGCATGTGCAGCTACAGTGGTAATTGACAGCGAACAAATAGACGAAGGCAGACATATCAATGAAAGGTTTTTGCATCAAAAATATAGTTGTAAATAAATGCGAAAAGATTGATAATAATATTTTTAAATTAAATCAAATTATAAATATTTTTACTATTAAAATTGTATATAACAAATATTCATTACAATTCAAATAATTACAAAATAAAATATTTATGATAATAATAACAATAATTATAATTTAAATAAATTTAAAGTTTTAATTTTACACATATACATACATACATACACATTATATGACCCTCTCTACTGTGTCCTTCTTTCTGTGAGCTACTGTACATGTGAATTAAATATGTTGTCTTAAAAATAGGTGTTGCTAGGCCGCAAGCTTTTAACTCAGGCAAACACATAAACACACGCACCCACGCTCCCATACACGGTCATTCTCACACTCATACATAGCCTCGCACAACTGTTGAATAAACTTTTGTATGTTGCGTGCGTATGTTATCTAATATTACTTGCTCTATAAATAGCTTGCGTTTGTAGTCTGGCAGAGGCAAAAGCAACAACTCAGCTGCTAGCTCGTCGCTCGCAACATGTCAGGATGGCCGAGCGGTCTAAGGCGCCAGACTCAAGAGCTAAACTCTTGCCTTCGTAACGAAGGTTGTGTGTGAGCGTTCTGGTCCTCTCTGAGGGCGTGGGTTCGAATCCCACTTCTGACAAGATCTTTTTATATTTTTTTTTATTTTTTTATTTTTTTTATAATGTGTTGCCTAACATTTTTGAGTTTTGGTGCCACTTATTATTAAGAGCTAACTCACATGCTTCGCAATAAATATTTCATACATTCAGTTTTAGATTTTAAAGGATGATCCTTGCTACTGAATTAATTTTTATACATTTGCCAACCCTCGCCAACGTGTCAGGATGGCCGAGCGGTCTAAGGCGCCAGACTCAAGAGATATAAACTCTTGCCTTTGTAACAAAGGTGAAAATGTGAGCGTTCTGGTCCTCTCTGAGGGCGTGGGTTCGAATCCCACTTCTGACAAAGTTCTTTTTACTACAAACTTGAATATGTTTATTATATTATTTTAAATTAATATAAAAAAAAGTACGTACATACATACAATTCCTATTTTGTTTGTAACAGAAAGTTGAATAAAATGAATAACAAATAATATGATAAATATACTGCTTAGGAAAAATGTTCTTTTGAACACAAATTTAAAGTAATTAGTTTCCTTTTATTGATTTGTTTATGTAGAGATATAAATAATAGATAACAAAGCGCTACTACAGAATATGCCACTGCTGTGACGTTAATTTTTAGCCAGTTTTTCATATGTGTCAGGATGGCCGAGCGGTCTAAGGCGCCAGACTCAAGAGCTTTACGTCTCTTACCTTTCATAGAAAGGTGTGTGTATAGATGAGTTTTCTGGTCCTCTATGAGGGCGTGGGTTCGAATCCCACTTCTGACAAAGTCTTTTTTTTACGTTTTCAAGTACTCTTATTAAATATTTTAAGGATGTTTAATCCCTCTTTATGTCGCCTAAGCCGTAGCAAATTAGTTTTTCCCCAACTGAAGCATATTAAATATTTATAACACATCATTGTTGTACTTCTACTCATACCTTATACAATATATATGTATATATGCAGCTGTTGTTTTTCCTATGTCGAACTACCCAGACTTTAATCCCACTTCTCATAAACAAATTACCCGCTGTGCCTTCTTAAAACCCAGCACGCCTGCAACTAATTAGTTTGGTTTTATATTCATTTTTTTCTCTCATTACTTTTTTGTCATGTTGCAAGACTAGCTCAACAACACGAGTGCTCGAGTGTGCGTGTGTGTGTGTGTGTGTGTGTGCCTCCACTGCTTCCTTACCTTAGTCAATAGGGGAATTTTTCATTCTGTCGACTGCACTTGAGTGCACTTGTTAAGGTTCTGGGCTGCCACCTACGCTCGGTAAGCCACCGACAACAACAACAACAGCAGCAACAACAACAGGAAGAACTACAACAAAGGTCGAAGACGCACGTGGCACAATGGGCACGCAATCAAACACCCTCCCGCTCCGCATTCCCCCTTAACTTGTCTGTGCAATGGCCAACTCGAAACTCAATTTAAATCCAGTGCATATGCAAAGTGTCACGTAATTTCAATTACACAGAATGGAAAACGCAGCAGAGAAAACTGCACAAGAGGCGAGAGTAAAAAATGAAAAAAAGAAAAAAAAAAAAAACGAACTCTCGCCCAGTTTACAAACTAAGCCAAGAGCGACGGCTGGTGCGTGGCATGCCCCAAAAGTGGGCGCCCCAGCGCGTGTTGCATGTCAATCATGACTGCACCGGCTGCCCTTCAGACGCCTCCGCATTGTGGCAGGAAAAGTGTGTGAGAGAAGTCTATTGACTTTGGACAACAATAGAGACGCGGCTTACTGACCCATAATGCGTTTGCCAACAAGTCGTTTCGCTCGTTCTCCACTCTCCCTCTCTCTCTATCGCTCTGTCTCTACTCTCTGCGCTCTTTCTCCCTCCCCGTGACCGGCAACCCACGTACAGATCAGGCCAGCGTCAATATTGCATTGGACGTATAAGCTGGCTGCTTACAGAGAGAGTGTATATCAGAGTCGATTAGCAATGGAAAACTTTGAGCAACTTATCGCTATTTTGATATTTTTAATAGAATTTTTAATAAAATATTTAAATCCTAATACTATTATAACGTTATAATTAATCAATTTTATGCAAATATGGTGTATAACAAATTTAAAATTATTATGTTAATAATATACATATGAATATTATATTTATACAAATAAATATATATAAAATAAATACAATTTTAAAAGAGAAAACAAATTTGTTCACATCTAACATACAAAAATTTTCTATTTCTATAAACAAAACTATAAAATTATTTTTTTATTCTATTTATATTTTTACATTTTTTTTAAATATATAATGCAGGTATTTGTTTTTTAAATAATTTAATGGATTTATAAATTATTAAAAAATATATATCTAGTTATTTTTTACAAATTTTATATATTTATAAATTATTTAAGTAACATTAAAACATTTTTATTAAATTAATTCAATAATTTTATATTTTTATATGTAAGACATTTTTAATTTAGTTGTTTGCTAATGTAAATTTAATTAGTTATTTTTACTGCTGCTCTACTAAATAATTAAAAAAAAAAAAAAAACAAGTTTTTTAAACTATTATATACATATTAGGCCTTATTAAAACATTTTAAATGTATTCCCCAAAATTTAAAAAAACGAAAACCATTTTATACTAAGACAAAAACAAAATGTAAATATTTTACCCACACCTTCTGTTAAGACCAAAAATTGTCATTTCACTTTAAAGTTTTCCATTACTAGATAATAATTTTTATCACATTGCAGTAGGAAATGCATTTCTTGCAGTGCATTGCATATTCAGGTAGTGAATATACATATTTATATATATGTGTATATATAAATTTTGTTCAGCCATTAAATTGTTTCCATCTTTTGTCAGGCATTTCCGCTCTTTTATTGAGCCATCCCTAAGGTAGTTGTTACTGCAAGTGCACTTGTCCGGTTCGTTAAAACTTACGGAAATAATGCTGATTCACATCGGTCCACGGCGTGGTTCGTGCGACTGCGCAGCTGCAGCTTTGGCGTAACTAATTTGTTGGCGTTGCAAATCCGTTTTAAATGCTGCTTGTTGCTGCTGCACACTGAAAATTGATTTTCCCTTCTTGTTGTAGTTGCTGTCGTTATTGTTGTTGTTGTTAACTCGCTTGACATATGGACTTTCTGTTGGCGGACAATAACAACAGGTAGCTCTGGCCTCGAATGGCTAACCACAAGCCTTTTGTTCCGCACAAAATGCTTCAGTGGCGGGCGTCAACGTTACACGTTACACGTTACAGGTTACACGTTATACGTAACACGTGTGCCACATGCAACGTGCCACAACTGCCGCGTACCTCCTCCTCGTCTATCTGGACAGCTATATCAGTGCTGTGCCCTGTTGCATTTCGGGGGTATTTAGCGGCTTTCATTGCATCATTAATTTTGATGTGCTCGCTGTCCCGAAATCAACCTGACCAAGCCACGATAAGCTAGACAGTTTGTTGAACCTGACGAGCTCGGCTCGGGGCAGTCATAAAACATGAGTGGAGTGGATGCATGCCATGCAGGTAGGAGCTGACCAAGCTGGAGTGATATGATTTGCATGAATTTCAGCTCAGCTGCTGTTTGAGGTAATCATGCGATTTAAATTGTGGAATATTTATTAAGATTTTGCACTCTATGATGATTTTTTGTATAACTGTGAGTGTATTTCTTCTATTACTTAAACTGTGAAAAGAAAATAAATATTCAATAATTTGTTATATTATAATATATAATTCAGCTTTAATAAATATTAAAGTAAATAAATATATACATAAAAATATTTAAAAATTATAATATTTAATTTTAATTTTAATAAATAAATTTTTTTATATATATTATTTATATTTAATAATATTATTTTATTAAAATTAAAAAGATTAATATATAAATAATATAAAAGTATTTTTAAATCTTATTTGTAATAAAAATATATTATGTAAAATAAAAAAAAAAAAACTTTAATATTATAGTATTTAATTTAAATTTAAGAAAATAAAATGATTAAATATATTATTATATATAAATTCTAATTTAATCATTTTATCTTATATAATTGATAATAAATGAATATGGGAAAGTATTTTTAAGTATTTTTAAATTATACATATATATAATAAAATCATAATAATATAATAAAAAATTTATTTTGATGAATGTGTGGAAATAATTTCAGGTTAATTTTGTGTAGTCTCTATAAGTCTCTATAAGAGCTTTCGTTAATATAATTATATATATTTCATTTTCTTAAAATTGTATTTTATTTTCTCCTAAGATTACTGAATTTTGTGAAAGTATTTGTCAAAATAAATTGAAGAATAGTTCTATATATACATACATATATACAACAATGGAAAAGCAAATCTGGATGCAACATTTGAGACGCTAAATAAAATCATAAAAATATATCCCTTGCCTTATCTCTTTCCCTTACCCTTGCCTAATGGCATTGTTACATCTGCAATATAAATCAATAAACAACTCAATAACTCTGCTCTGCTTTCATTGCTTTTGCATGCTGCTGCTGCTCTCATTTGGTCAGTCTACATACGTAAGGTATAAATAGAGCCATTCTTATTCCACCTACTTTTCAGCTGACCTTTGTTCGACAGTGTGGAACAAAATGTGCGGCACTTTTTCAATAGCCATAAGAAATAGAATAGAATGTGCATAGGAAAATATATGTGAAAAATTTTATGCCACTCGGTGCATGCCACACGCTCTCAAATAGACTGCAAATATATATATATATACTATATATGTGAATGCGTGTGTGTGTGTGTGTGTGCATGGCAAAAGAAATACTGGAAAAAAATCTTAGGCTGGCTGACACTGACAAGTCGTGTGAAGCACACCTGCAAGAGTCAAGCGTCGACCGCAAACACAGAAACCGAACTGGAACGTGGCTTTTTGGCAGGGGAGGGGGACTAGGTGGGCATGTTGCAAAATGTAGTCGTCGTTGGAGCCCGTCAGCTGCGTCGTTCTGGCCTTAAAATGAGTGCAACATTGGCTGGCTGGCTGTCCGTCCGTCCGTCTGTGGGTCTGCCACAGGCTGGCGCTGTGCCAAACTAGCAAACTTGAAGTAGCGCAACAACAATAACAACAACAAATGAATAGAAAAACAAATGCCAGCAGCTTGTTGCAAGCCTCAAGCCTAAGGCCTTTCGCTACTTGAGCACACGCACACACACATACACACACACACTCAGAGAGGGAGGCACGCATGGGCGTGAGTCTAGGTAGCGGGTGTTGCAAGGCATTGTCCTTTGGCACACCGCAGGCGCTGCGCGTGCACAACAGCCACGAGCCGTGTGGCAGCATCACACGGCTAGCCGTAACAATGTTGCACACTCAAGACGCGACCGGCATTCAAGCTAAGGCGATAATGTGACAAGGATAACGAGACAGAGACAAAGAGTGAGGGAGGGAGAGCGAGACAGCTTGTTGTTATCACTGGCTGCTCGGCTGCTGCGTAATGCGCTCATTACGTGACGGCAGCGCAAGGCAAGTGGCAAGTGGCAAGTGGTGCTAAGTGGCAAGTGGCTTAGTCTCTGCCGTCTGGACTCTGTCGCTATTTTTAACCATTTGCTTTTTTTTTTCGGCTTCAACTTGAGGTCCAAAAACTGAACACGACATTTTCATTCCAATGTGCATGCCTCACCTATCGATTTCCCAGCGCAGTTGCTGCTGCAGTTGCTGCTGCAGTTGCAGTTGCCGCAGCTAATTAGACAATTGTCGCTGTGGCCGATAAGGCAAATGGATCTACGCATTGGATTTTCTTGTCTTTGCGCGGAATGTGAATTTATTGTAAATTGATGAAATTGTTTTGCATGGCTGGAGGCCATTCGAGCTGAGCAAAGGAGATTGGTGGAATGAGGAAGACGGCGGGAATACCCTATAGCTATAGGGCATAGTGAATTCTAGTGGAAATTGAGAATGCCCATTGGAATGCACTCAGCAGAAGCAGATGAGACTGAAGAGGAGAAAATGGGAGCTAAGCAAATATGCTTAACAAGAAAATAATGCAATTTATATATGGCCCCTCTACGTGATTCTCACGCGTAAATATTCAATTAAGCCAAGGGCACTCAACTTAAATTGATTTAGTTTTTTCATTAATAGAGATAATATAAAGGCAAAGATTAATATTCATTATGGCATAATTAGGAAATATTTGCTCTCCTGTGAGATTCTAAAATTAACCAATAAAAATATATATTATAATAAGTTCCATAAATACAACTTTTATACATATTCGTTTCAATATTATATTTGTCACAATTTAAACACATACAACTCTAAAGCTAAAGGCCATACCCACGTTCCAAGCTATCCTATAATTTTATTATTAATAAGCTAACTTTTAAATAAATAAATAATTTTTATTTTATATTTATATTTATTATATAGATATTTATAATATTCTATATAATATTTATTATTTTATATTTTAGTTTATATTATATTTATTTATAATATTCTCTTCTCGCATTTTAGTCTCTATGCATATATTTCTATTTCAATCACTCTGCGTCTCTCCTCTTTATCTGTCTTCCTATTTGCAACTCTCTATCTTTCACTATCTCGCTTCTTCAATCTGTCTTTCCCTGCATCCTTCTCTCTCCCTCTCTTATTTAATCTCTATTTTCCACGATCTCTCACTCTTTTTTTCTTTTTCCTCGCACTCTGTGTATATCTTTGATCAAAATCTCTTTTTGTTTCCTATTGGCTGCCTCTGCCTCTGCACTTCTATCTCTCTCTCTCTCGCTCTCTCTCTCTCTCTCTCTCTCTCTTTATAACTCTCTCCTTTTATCGGTATCCTCTAGCTATCTCAATTTGTCTCGCTCATTTACTGTTCCTTTTTATTGATAGAGATCAATCCTGTTCTCTCGATTTTGATATCTTGATCTTCTCTAACAATTTCACTTTCCCTGCTTTTCTCCTTCTCTCTCTCCCTTTGTCTCTCTCTCTTTCTCCCCTTCTCTGTCTCTCTCTTTCTCTATCATTCCCCTTAACTCGGCTCGTAAACTTTCTGCCTAGCACTCTCTTGATCTTACCCCTCATCTCTCTCTTATTCCTCACCTCACCTCTCCCTCTCTCTCTCTCTGTCTCTCTCTCTCCCTTTCTTTCTGACTCCATTCACACATGTTGATCAGTTCCATTTGCTTGCCCTATGTCAGTCCATTCCAAGTGCATTGACCATTATCCATTCACCTGAACTGTCTTTTCACACATCAAAGCTGAAGGCCTATGCCCCCATGGTCTTGGCCAAATTACCATACGGCCAGACTGTGGCAAGCAGAAGCCAATTAACTAAACTGCGCCTAATTAAAACTTAATCGAGCTTGAAAGGCAGCTGCAACGGCGACGGCGACGGCAGAGTTAAGCAAGTCGCAGTCGCAGTCGCAGTTGAGGCAACAGCTGCACTAATTAGCTTAGCTCTCACAAACAGATTCGAAGACAACCAGATTGAAGTGCGGACTGCGGACTGCCGACTGAGGACTGTGTACTGTCACAAGCCATAAATTTTCATAATTTGACAAAAATTGCACATAATTTCAAATAGTCGTCGGTAGGCTTACGGCGATAAAAATCGCCTCGTTGCACAATCCTCGAGTGAGGGGGGCAAGGAGCTCGAGTGCGCGAGTGCGCTTCCTGATGGCCTGGATGGATGAGACTGATTGTGAGAGTTGCGGTCTATTAATTTGAAATGTCTTGAGATAAATTACTAAATGACTACCGCTTACGTGTGATCCATCCATCAATGCCATCATTAAGCCAAACATTTGACAGAAAACGAAACGAAACGAAACGAAGCGACGTCGAGGCTGACGAGGCGGCGGGAATGGGTTTTGGGGCAGCTAGCTGGGAATCACAGCGTACCCAGAACAAGCAGAGCTTACTCAGAGAGAGAGAGAGAGAGAGAGAGGGTAGAGAAGACACTGAGAGCGAGAGAGGTAGAGTGAGTGAGCGAGACCCCACAGTGTGTCTTCGTCGTCTTCGTCGTTGTCTTGCTCGCGGTTTCCTAGCGATTCGTAGGGTGCTGTCGATAGCTCTGCAGCTCCCTGCCTCATCCCCCCGTCGCAGAGCACCGTCTCGGCGCACAAAGAGACGCCGCAGTCGAGCTGATGGCGGCTCGTTGCAGAAATATTTGTACGCCTTGTCCCTTGACGGCGCTGACTGCACTCAGGCGTGTCCAGGTATTTCAACTTGATTACGTTGATAAGTGCCCGCCACATATTTCTCGATTGCACTTGTAATAATTTGTTTGCCACTCATGTTTTGGCCTTTTTGCTGCTCCTGGTCGGGCTGTAATCAATGCCGATGTGAAGTGAGGCAAGCCGAGCTGCGGACACACATTCCGCAATAAGCGCGAGCTGTGGGAGCTGAGAGCCAAGAGCCAAGAGCTAAGAACTGAGACCCAAGTTCCAGGAACTCGAACCAGCTCCACTCAACGCTTCCGATTGCGTGCGGTCTTATCTTTGATTTTATTTATATATATATATGAATACATATACACATACATATACATATATATAAAAGTAAACATCGTTCTTTCTTTTTTTTTTTGGTATTTTAATGAGTTTGGCTTGAATTTTAGCGATAAGAAATTCTGTTTCTTTTTTGCTGACTGGCAAAAGTTTTTTCTCTTTTATATTTTTTGGCTGTTAAAGCTTTGATCTTGAGCTGGGGATTTCTTAGAGGTTTCTAGCTAATTTTTCTAGCCAACACAATTAAGCTTAAGTAAAAGTCTTTCAACAAAAAATCTTAAATATTATTTTAAATATGCTATGCACAATATAAAAAAAAAAAATATTTACATATATATAAATACATATATACTATAAAATCCTATATAAATATATTCTAATCACATTTTTTGTTTGGCTTTGTGACGTTAGCTGCATTCAAGTTGAAAATTTTGCATTTCCTGTGGCGCCCACAAGCCGTTGCACTCACCTGTACGCCTTAACTCACCTGACCACAGGGCGAGTGAACGGCCAAAGTTTCAGCATCCTGCAGGCTACGAGCTGCCTCCGTTCGGCTGCTGCCTAAGTAAATTTTATGTTTTATTATATTTGGGTCAAAAGTTTTTAATAGTTTTTGCAGCTTCACAGCAAAATTTGCCAGAGTAGAGCTAGAAAAAGAGCAAGAGGGAGAGAGAGAAAGAGAAGCGAGATGGATAGGTAGATATATGTATACTTACGCATGAAAATGAAATGAGTATATTAGTTTACTGCAATGACCGTCTGGGTGTCCGCCTGCAATTTGAACGGTATGGACTTCAAGATTTAACGCCCACTAGAGGCGTGGCCAATCGGTAAATGCGTTTTCCAGTAAAACAGAAGGGAAGTAGCTAGTGCTAAAGAGTAGAAATTCGGAATGTATATTCGGCTGGACGGAATAAGAAGAAGTTCAAGGAGATATACATAAATATATATCAGAATCTTCTATTCATTAAGTATTCCCCAGTCAGTAACACTCCACTGCTAGATTTTTGCTTATTTTGTTATAGATTTACTTATAGAGAATTTGAGCGTATCGAGAGTCTTGCACTTGATTAAATGCTCTGTAAATTGCATTTATTCCATACTCTGTTAGCAAATCAATTACAAGAGCCTGGCCCACTTTCGGCTGCATTTGAACGTATTTGATTGCAACGTTGCTGCACGAAATGTCAACGGACTGGCCCGAAATATACATACATATATACGTACACACGTCTGTATAGAGGCCTGGTTTTTGGCCAGGTCCGCAGGTGCCTTTACTTTACTTCACTTCAATTCACTTTACTTCACTTCACTCTGCTCTGCGGCTAACCTAGAAAAAAAGCTAAAAATCCGTCTTTTTTTTGAAGTTTTGATTCGGGTTTTTTTTTCTTATTCGTGTTGCTTTGTGCCCGCATTTAGTGAAAGGCACAAAAAGCACGTTGACGTCGTTGCTATCGTCGCTGCTGCGAGATTAGCTACACTTGTGCTCCATTTAAATGGCCTGGCAGCTAAATTATGCCAAGTTCTCTGCAAATATACCCTGTAATCAAATGGGAAGGGAGTACGAATGATTTAAGGTAGTATGTATTGATGAAGGCAGACTGTTTGTTGAGAGTTCTTAAGTTCTTTTCTTTTAAAATTGGCTTAATTCTTGAATGGGTAAAAAGGGACTATCTATGCCTTAGTATTATCAAAAATTTTAGCCAGTGTATAGCTGGAAATACAATTTTAATTACTATTAAATACTTCAGATCTACTTCATATTTAATAGACTGTAATTTAACTAACTGGTTATAAATTATTTTTTAAAAAATGTATAAAAATAATATTGTGTTGCTTATGTAGGGTATCTGCTAGTTGAGCAACTTAAATAGGAATAACATATACCACAGTGCCTATAATATATCAACCAAACCAAACATTACTTATCATAGAATTTATAGGGTATTTCCCGGGCTATCACACTTTTTTCCAAGACCATTCTAACCGTATTTTTTGGTTTCTTGATTTTTTTTCTGCTTGCAGCCGTTGCTGCAGTTAACTGAAAAGTTTTTCTGCAACGGCACTAAAGAAAAATAGAAAGTGAAAGACGCCGACAAACCAAATCGCTAAAAAAAAAATGTATAAAAAGAAAAGCAAAGAAAATGGCAATCAAAGTGTTTTTCCAGTTAATGTCGACAACGCCCTTTCCCTGAGCGAATGTTGCTCGATCTAGAAAACTATCTGGGAAACTTTCGCCAGGAATTTTTGCGCCAGGCGGGTCAATTGAATTACTATTTGAGCAGAGCCGAGAGTAGAGCGAGAGTTTTCAGAACTGGAGCTGTTTACATTGCTGAAAGTCTAAAATACTTAAATATTGAAACTCTACAAAAATATATTGATAATTTGCATAGGTTTATAAAAGATAAAAAAAGGATATATTAAGCATTTAGGGATGTTTCCATTATTTATTTTGTACAGCGAAAAAATCAAAATTTCGCTTTTATTAAATAAGAGCATAAAATGAAGCATATATTAAGAAATAAGAAATAAATCCTATTTACTCTGCGAAAAATTTTAATTATTTAATACATAATAATAATAATAATAATATTTTGATTAAATATATTACATAAATTTAAGCTTTATTTATATATTTATAGATCTCTCAAAAGTTATTTATTTAAATTTTTTTATATTTACAAAAGACCAATTATGCCATATGTAAAATTTAGTATCATTTCCAACACTAATTTTGAATCAAAAACATTTTACATGACTGTTTAAAAAATTGACTTATCCTAAAACTTGGTCTAATTCCTAACCTAATGCATTGCATTAGAGCATATTTTGCTTTCCATTTCTGGCATTGTTCAACACTTAACGGTTAACACCAGCTACAAGCCGGCAACAAACTAACTGCAAACTAAGCAGCCAGAGCAGAATGTCTGCAACGACTATAACCTGAAAAAAAAAACTGGAGCAAAAATAAAAGTTATGATAGAGAAATTAAAGTTTTCGAAGCTGTAAAGTTCTATATAAGCATGAGTGTGTGTGTGTGTGGGTGTGTGTGTGGCTATGCATATATGGCTAAAAGTTGGAGTGCAAAGGGAAGAGTTGGCAGTTGAATACCATAAAAAATAGCTAATGACAAAAGTGTAAGAAGTCGACGTTGTTGTAACTGATCCATATGGAAAAATATGGAAAGTTAAGAGCAAAGTTTTAGAGTCAGGCAGGAGCAGGAGCAGCAGCAGTTGATGATGTTCGGGAAAGGAAGACAAGTGGGTCAATTACAATGTACGAAATGAGGTGCAACTGAAGTTGTGCAGTGTTGTTAAACGTCACACAAAACACATGATTTACAGCACTGTGCGGGCCACACAAGCTTTAAAGATATTCCAATAATGGATTGTAAGTGTATTGGTCTGACATATATGTACATACATACATATATTGTGTGTGTCAGAGCAGGCATTTAGTGCAGTTGGCCAGTGTTGGTAAATGCCACAAAGCAACCGCATGGCTTACATAAAACAATTGCACCTGCATTTAACTTCAACTCAATGCCAAAATTAATATGCTACCATAAACTAGCCCGAACGACCGAGTTCACTCTATATACATATACACACATACATACATATATATATATATATATATGTATATACATACTATATAGAACAGAGCACTGCACACAACATACCTCTGTCCATTCTGGCCATGTTCCTAGCCAGGTGGCGGTGGAGCAGCCAGAGCAGCCACAACTATGCACATGGCCAGGAATATTCCCTAGGTGAAAGTATGTGAAAGCATGCCATAAATCGTTTGCCTGCTGCTCCGATGTTGTGGGTGGCTCTATACAACACAGATAAACCTCTCTCGTTCTCTCTGTCTGTGTGTGTGTGTGCATGTGTGTGTGTGTGTGCGGTGTTGGTGTTGGCCAAAGCTACAGGCGATTAGAATTGATGTGGGTTACTAAGCAAACATGAAAGGCTATTACGTTAAGCGTTACGTTATGTTACGTTGCGTTGCGGCATTTTATGAGCTGCGCTGAAACTCGGCATTGAAAGCGAAATAGTTTTGACTCTCGCTTAACGTCCGTGCGATCCACAGAGTTTAGCCATAAATTTCACAGATTGAATTATTGGCAGTTCTTGCTGTCAATTATTATAGTGGGTATAGGGGGGGGTATAGGGGTAAGGGTAGGGGGTACGGCTAAAAAAAGACTTTCTGACGGCTCGGGGTAGGGTGGGGGTATAGGGGGGTAGGGGGGGGATAGGGGGGGTATGGGGGGGGGAGGGGGGGGGGGGGGGGGAGGGGGGGGGAGGGGGGGGGGGGGGGGGGGG
>NW_022045938.1:208268-268528 GCF_001654015.2 Drosophila navojoa
TAGGGGTATAGGGGTATAGGGGTATAGGGGTATAGGGGTATAGGGGTATAGGGGTGTATGGGTAGGGGGGTTGGGGGTACGGCTAAAAAAAGAATTTCTGATGGCTCGTGGTAGGGTGGGGGGGGGGTAGGGGGTATAGGGGGGTATAGGGAATGTCGCTTATTGGAGTCTGTGTTGGGGAGATGAGAGATCTTTGCTGAGCAGTTGGTATTAAGATTCTAGGTGATTTATGTAGAGCAGGTGGATAGAGTTAAATTCGGAATGAATTTAGTTTGCAAAGATTTGTTTCTTTTACTATTATTATATTACAATAAATTGTGAATAGTAAATTAATATATAGGGACAAATGGAATGGGAATTAATCAATTCTCCCATTGCTTCTGATCAAGAACAACTATTTATATGGGCTTGCACACATCAGAAACACATTTATCCTAAATTCCCCTTCCCAAAATATTCGTTGCATATCCAATTCGTTAGAATCCAATTCCAATATCTCTCGCTCTCGACTTCATTTCTCAAGCCTTGCAGGCACGTCTTAATCAATTCCATTCTTTCAAGTCAACTTCAAGTGCAATCCGATCAGAAGTGTCATGAGCCATTAAAGAGACTGCATAATTGAGCAGTGTTGTGTAACGCCTTCGAACACCTGTTGGCAACGAGCAAAATACCTTAAAAGTAACAAAGAAATAAACATAAATATATATACATATATACATACATATACATACATATTTATCCATACACCCATAAAAAGCACGCCAATTTGTCGTACATGTCGGACTACAAGAATTTGGTAAACTGTCAAACGGCAAGCAACAAAAAAAATAAACCTCAAACATATTTTCATATTTCTATGCACACACATATAAAAAAAAACTGCTACAAAAGCTACAATAACAACTACAACAACCACAACTTCACTTCACTTACAAGTGTTATACGCTGTTGTTGTTGGTACTGCGTTTTTTTCCTCTCTTCTTTGACGCTTTTTGTCCCCTTCGCGCCTATGACAGTTCTTTGACATCCAACTGTGATTTTTGGACAGCAGCAGCAGCAGCAACAACAACAACAGGAAAGCTCACGCTGTTGCTGTTGCTATAGGTTTGGCATATGTAAGTGTGTATGTTAATTTGATTTCGGTGTCAAATGCTTTGTTATTGCGTCTGTGTACTTTTTGCCTCTGCCTCTCCCTCTCTCGCTCACTCGCACTCAGCTTTTATGGGCTGCACTTGGCTTTGCGCTTTTATAGCGAGCGCAGTTAGTACGTCAAGTGCGGACGCTCTCTCCCTCGTTCCCGCTCTGTTCACTTACACTGACACTCTCTGTTCTTGTCTATCTATCTCTGTCGCTCTTTCGGCTCTGCGCCTATGTCAATCTGTTTGATTTGCTTTTGATTGTGCGCACTTATGTCTTTATTGACAACGGCGTATGGCTATGTTACATAAATAATTTATTTCATACCAGCATTGAGCGATTTGTAATTGAACACACACACACACACACAGGCATACATAAATACGTACATACATATATGAGCTTTTGAATAATTTTGATTTGGCATCGAGTGCAATTGAAGAAATTGGCATAAACAAAAGCAAATCACAAAAATGTTTATCGACTGTTTGTTGTCTGTAATTGATGCACTTGTCGCACATGAATATTTCACATTTAACAACAACAACAAGAAGAAGCAGCATAACAACAAACCCGCAAATTGCATTTTAATTTGGCAAACAACAAAAGTGACCCAGAGACAATGCATTTTCAATTAAGAACAGGCACACACACACACACACAGGTGCAAGGTGAGCGCTTAATGCATATTGATTATTATGCAAATATAACAGCGAGCCATTCGTTGCAGCTCGACAAAGTGTTAAGTCATAAAAAATTATCGTACATACATACATATGTATGTACATACATATATATGTATTTATATATGTTGCATTTGCCAGCATTAGAATTAAATCAATTATTTAAAACTTAAATATTTATTTAGATTTTAATTCGAAGTAATGTGTACATAAAATATTTTTCAAATTTCTTTTTAGTACACACTAAATATTATTATTATTATTATTTTTTTTTTTTTGCGCCTGAAGGCCTTTGTCGCTCTGGCTTAACAAAAATTGTTATTTAGAATTAATTTTTGGTAACAATTATAATATAAATAAATAAATAAAATTATTTCTTTTAATAATTAATTAATTTTTTGATTATATAAATTCATTGTTAAAATACGAAACTTTTTTTTAATTTTATTTTGATTATATATTTTTATATACCAATTAATGTTGAGTTGTTTTATATTTTTTTTTATCAAATAAATTCGGACTTTTTTTTTTATGAGCAGAATATTCAAATTTATATATTGGCCAACCCTTTTTTTAATTTTCTTAATGTATTAAATTAGTAAAAAGATTTTTACACATATACATTTTATATTATATATTTTAAATATTTTATAAAGACTGTATTATTGTTTTTTTAATTAATATAAATATTCCCAATATGTAGTTATATTTCTATGATCTTTTGCTCATTCATTAATATTGTTGTTATTTTTATTATTATTATATTATTATTATTATTTTGTTTTATTTTTATTTATTATTATAATTATTGTTATTAATATTATTTTTTGTTATATTTTATATTGTATATTTCTTTTTCGCCCATTTGTATTCACATTAAAGTTTATTGAAAATTAAATTTTAGATCTGCCTTTGCTTAAAATAGAATCTAATTTTTCGCTTCCATAATTTAGATAAACGATCTTTGACTTTGCGAATTTTCATCAGTTTTTCTTTGTTTATGCATTTCGCTTGCTCTTTAGACACTGATTTTCGTAAACGGCGAATAATAAATTATGTTGCGAACAGCGAACAAAACAAACTCATTTATAATGCCGCAAATTATTTGTCACTATTTCTGTGCACTTGCTATGAGAGCAGGCGAACTAGATTGATGAGGTATATTGGTTGAGCGGGTATTTTTGTAACAGGCAGAGGGAATACTCTCCAATATACAGAATGAGCGACTATAGTTGATTTATGTATATTTATAAATCTTGAGTCGGCATCGAGTCTGCCCGAATAGAACTTTGCCTAGACTCTATATACATATGTATATGTGTATGCATATATATACATATATATATATGTATATGTATATGTAAATATATATATTATATCTTTGTCATCTCTACAACTATTTTGTATAGAAATATTATTCAGATTGTGGAATAAAAGTCGTAATACCCTCAAAAATCTTTCTCAATTTTACTTGGAAGTTTACTTATAATCCCAAAATTGAACTTAATGGGATCGTAGCGTAAGGTAAGTGTAGAATTTGCATACTTAAGCCTATAAAAGCTTACTACGCGGTATCTGCTAGTCGTTCACACTCGTTTGTCTTACTTTCACTTGTTGTTTTTTTCGTTTGGCACAAGTTTTTTTCTTGTTTATTGGGCTGAAACGCGTGCCACACACACGCGACACACACACACACATAGCACACACACACACGCACACATTTGCGCTGTGGTAGCCATAATTAATTTGGCCACAAAGACATCCACAGCCAACACAACTACCGTGTGGCCCTCCCCTCTCCCCTCCCCACTCCAAACAATGGCAAACAAATTGATTAATGACAGCGTATTAAACAATAATCGAGATAGGCCGCCGACGCCGACGCCGACGTCGCTCTCGCACGGCACCTTGGAGGGGCATGGGCGATGGGGGCGAGGCGAGCGGGGTCAACTACCAAAACAAAAACAAAACAAAAAAATTAATATGATTCGCCCACGCGCAAATTTTTTGTGTTTGCGCTCCGAGAAAAGGTTTTTATCAGTTGGCCAAAAATTTGTTGTTATTGTTATAGTTGTTGTTGTTGTTGTTGTTGTTGTTGTTGTAGTTCGCTCAAAACAATTCATTTAAATAATAGCTGGTCCACTTGGCCCGCCCCGTTAAAGGGAAGCGAATCATTTTTCATATGAAAAGCAAATTAATAACGTGTAATTAATATTTCGGTTTAACGGTATTATAATATATATGCGTGTGTACCTGTATCTATATCAACATACATACATATATGTATGTATGCATGTGTGTGTGAGTATATGTGTAGATATTTGCGTAACAGTGAAGCTTGAATAAAGCAGAATCGTCAATCAAATGTGGGAATACAGAATTTTAGTTGGATGTGTTAGATTAAGCTGCATTAGCTCCAGTGTGAACGACTTAAATTGTTCATTTAAGGAATTAGTTCAATTAGCTAACTAGTTCACAGACTAAAGAGACTGTTGAGTGAGTTGATTTTATGAGGCAGCTAAATAACTTTTTCAAAAACAGTTAAAAACTTTAATGAACTAGTATTATTGTTGTATAGTACACCAAAAAAAGTATTTATATGAAAGCAAAAAAACCTAAATTAATAAAACAAATGGAGTGGAACTTTAGTAAAATAATACAAAAAATATAATATAAATTTAACAATAATTTAAAAAATATTTATAAATAAATAGTAAAAAATATATTAATAGATTAAGAGTAATGTCAATTTTTTTTTTCATAAAAAAAAATAAATAAAAATGTATAGTTTACAAAAAAAAAAATGTATTCATATTTACTTGTTAAAGTAAATTTATGAAGAACTGAAAGCGTTAAAAAGTCTTTTTCTTTTATATTTTATTTTTATAAATATATTTATTTTAATACATTAGGTGCGTTAAATTATTTTTTAGGTTTACACTGAATTTTGTTTTTATTTTTAATTGAATAAAAATTTATTTTTATTTAAATTAAAAATATTTATTTATTTATATATTAATTTTAATAAATTAATTGCATTAAATTATTTTAAGTTTTACAGCTTTTAATTGAACATAAATTTGTTTTGATTTAAGTTAATAATATAATTTAAACAATATATTATATTTATATTTTTAGTTTAAAATTATTCATATATTATATAAATTATTCATATATATATAATTAAAATAAACTGAATATATATGTAGATAATTTTAATTTAAGTTTATTCATATATAAAATAAATACAAATTCTAATTGCATAAAATATTTAATATGTTTTTTTTTTTTGGTTTTATAGCTTTCAATTTAACATATTAATATCATTAAAAGTCGTTCAGTTTGCTTATATCAGTTTAAATTTAAGCTGAATAATTTTTTAAAATAAAAATGAAATGAACAATTGTTTTATTATTAATTTTTAATGTTGTTCTCAAATATTAGCAATTATTAGAGATTAACAAATCCTTTATTATCCAGCCGCTCACTTTAATCGCACACTCTCAGCGCCTCTCAAACTGTAATTAGTGCCACTTGAGGTCTAAGAAGCACTCGAGCTGAAAGAGTTTCAATTGCAGCAAAAGCATCTTTAATTTCAGGCATATTTCAGGCATAATTCATATGTATATATGGTGTACATATGTGTGTGTGTATGTAAGTGTGTGTGTGTGTGTACTCCCTGAAGGCAAACTTTATTTATGCAGGCGCACACACACACACAATGCAACCACCCCCAACAGGCTGCTGCTGCAAGCAACCCCAAGGCATTTTCCCTCACACCTCTGCCACCTACATCTCTCCCCCTCTCCCTCTCCCCCTCCCTCACCCACTGGCATACACATGCACTTCACGGCTTGCACTCTCTCAATTATGACTTAATTCATATCTAATGGATATTTTCTGTGAAAATTTCGTGATTAATCGCTGCCTGGAGGCCAAGTCAGGAGGACATCTCATTTGGGGGTTGCTCGCAGCAGCAGAAGGAGTCTGCGACGACAACGGCGACGTCGACTGCGACTGCGACTGCGAGTGCAGTTGTTCACACATGTTCACAAAAAAAAAAAAAACACATGCGAAAAATGAAAACTGTGTTTGGGGCAACTGTCGAACAATGGCGCACCACTCGAACCACCCGCACCACCCGCACCACCTACTGCCGTAACTCAGCGCTGAAACTTTCAAGTTCTTTTAACATTTTCAAAAAATTTTTGCTTCCACACCGCCCTCAATTGTGGAGGCGTGGCAGGCGACATATGCAACGGAAGTCGCTAAAACTGATGACGTCGCATGTGACTTTAATGCCTTAAAAAAAAACAACAACAAGCTGCAGTTGCACGCGGCTTTTCTTATCTATGGCACAGTAGCGCCATCTGTGCGTGTTTAGCGGAACTAGCGCGCTGAGGAAAAACTGGCTATGAATGCATTTTTATCTAAGCGAGAGAGCGAGCGAACTTACGAGAGAGCGAACATGCTTTGAGTGACTTTGAATGCCGGCAAAACAGAGCACAAATTATTTCTTTTACGCTCTCACGCTGTGGCTCCCTCTCTCGCGCTGCCACTCGCTCTCCCACTCAACGCCCGGCTCTCTGTTTATCTTTGGCAATGCATTCTGTTTGCTTTGCTTCCCGTTGTTGCTCTTGTTGTTGTTGTTGACCGCTCCCAAAAAATCTGATTTGCATATTTTGTGTGCACTTCAAGCCGCATTCAATTTCTATTGATATTTGCTGATAAGCTGATAAGAATTTAGAGTTATTAACCCATTGGAATTTAAAGCGGATTCTTTCTGTCAAGCGGCTACCAATTGGAAACTGGGTTATTGAGTGAACTAGAGGCGGAAATTAATAAAAGTTTTGATACAACAGCAAAAAAAATAAATATAAAAATTAACAATATATTTTATATACGACTTATATTAACTAATAAAAAAGTTGTACTAATGCATTAAATAATATTAATTTACCAATTACTCGAAGCCTTTCCAATTAGACCAATTCGCGTGCCTGACAACTTTATTGAATCAGCAAATTATTTGTCTCACCTGGCGGCTTAGCACACCTGTATGTAGTCCAATTGGACAGGCACACACACACACACCACATTGACACCCACAAATATTGTCAAAAAAAATAAAATAAAATCTTGGCAAAGCAGCTCAGCGTTTAGCCAAGTTTCAAACCCAGCACACCATGCGTTTATCTGACTCAATGAGAATCCAATTTGAGTGCAACTCATGCGCTCTCTCACACGCTGCTTATCAGCTGCTCTCAGATAACTTTTGCACTATCCAATTCGCTGGCCGTGCTTCGTGTGCCTCGTATTTCGTGAGCTCGTGCGCTCGTCGCCCGACGAGCAGCGAGAGCGAGCGTGTGAGCGTGGTGGGCTGCTGGCAGATAATTTTAGTTCATAAACAAGTTTCGTTGCGTGCGATGCCCGTTGCGCTCTCAGATACTTTTTGCCAGTTGAGCCGAGTACGTGAACGTGTCTGGACGTTGTTTTTATGGGCAAGCGTTGTGGAGAGCCAGCGAAATTGAAACCAAAACCGAAACCGAAACACAAAACCGTTACCGAATTCACAACCAAAAACAAAACGAAAAAACTCAAAACTGCAACCGTTAGCCGTTAACTAATACAATTTGCATTTAATAGTTGTGCGTTTAGTGAGTGCAACGCGCGCGTGCAAAAATTCTGCTCCAGTTCGCCCTCCCCCTCGCACACACACACACACACACACACACATACGCTCAGGCCTCTCTGCCCGCTGCAGCCGCTGCTGTGCCTAGTGATGAGCGTTAACCCGTTCGCTTTGCGGCGTGCGTGCGTCTTGTTATTGTTGTTCTTTTTTTAGGCAATTGCCGAAAATAACCGTTTTGCCATTCATCAGCACAAAACAAAAACAAAAACAAAATCGAGCAAATATTCGCGTGTTACTTTTGTGCGACGTTTCTTAATTTACTGCAAAGTGCTTTGCCGCAATTTTTCCAAGCGTAAGTTTTAATTAAGTTAGCTTTAAGCTTTATTGATGTTCAGCTGGAATTCTAGCTTCATTTTCCTTTATTTAGCTATTTTCGGCTGTCAGTGAGCAGCTTGCATGTAATTTATATCCTTAACTTGCTTGCCATCGATAAGGTTTCATTCTGCTTCTTCCTGTTCTTTTTTTTTGTGTTTTGATGAAAATTCCACAATCATTAATTATGTCATTCGTCCCCAAAGACAAGAAACGGGTTTGCCTTTCGTTAGAAGATCTTAAAGCTCGTGCAATTCCAGGAACTTTTCAGTTAGGTGTTTGTTCGCTCTGCGTGTTTGTTCTTCGCACTCAGATGTGAATCTTTATGAATGAAGCTCGATCGGGGGCTCGGACCTGGGCTGGGGCTGGGGCTGCTGTGAGGCGTGGACACAGATTACATGTGTTTGCGTCTGTGTGTTGGCTTCGTCTTTATGTGGAAATGCTTGACACTTCTGCAGAACAGTTACCATTTCGACTTGACTTGTTCTGTTGACTGCTGCTGATGTTTGTGTGTGTGTGTGTGTGCGTGTGTTGGGCGTGTTTCTCTTTCAGTTTGTGCCCAGAACCGTTGCTTAATGGCCCAAACGTGAGCTGGCATAAAGTTGGCCTAGGCCAGAAGTTGTGTAACAACTGCAATGGGGAAGCCGAAAATTCCGACACTTTTGACTAAAGTGTAAAAGTCGACGATGGGCTTTAACAGATCTTTAACTATGATTAAATATTTTAAAGTTAATTTATGGATGTATAGAAACAAAAGCAATTAAATTTTAATATACAATATAAATATTCCCAACTAAAGTAATTTGTATACATAATTATTAATATTTAATTTAAAAAAAGTTGTATTTTTTATTATAAATAAATTTTAAAATTAAGTAACTGAATTTTTTATAATATTTGTTGCTAATTTATTGCTAATATTTTAAATATATAAATGAATTTGGTTGACAGATGAAATTAAAATATTTTAAAATTAATTTATATATTCAATTTTATTTAGATTTATAATAAATTCAAACATTTTAACTTAAATGTACGTTAGTATATTTATATTATATATTATTAATTCTTGAATATATAAATATTTTCTATTTCAATAAAATTTATAGTTAAGCAAGACAGCATTTATTTTTTTTATTTAAATTTAAATTTCATTAAATTATCCTTTAATCTTCATCATTTAATTTTAATATTAATTTTCAATTGGTCAACTTCATATGCAGTTATCGATAACTCCGACAACTACTCAAATATAGCTATCGCAATGCTTTTTCACTCCTTGCTGGCATTTGCTCTGATTCGATTCCAATTGGATTTAAGCTCCTGCACTTCGCTAGCCTCGCCGCTGTTTGCTCATTGATTAGCCCCAAATTGAGCGCACATTTGGGCATTACACAACACTGGGCAGCGCTTGCAACACTTGCCACACGCGGTGAACTTTTGTAATCGCATCAGCAAATCCAGCCAGTTCGCACTTTTCACCGCCGAATGAAAAATTGTATTGGAAAATGGAAATTGATGTTTCGAGCGAGACGCGGGCCAAACAAACTCCCAGCTAATTATGCGCTGCAGCAGTATATGGATGTGCTCGTGAAAATAGCAGCAGTATTTGTTTATTTGTTGTTGCCCTCAGCTGCCCCCGTCCACCCTCACCCACTCCCGCTCTCTCGCTCGCTGTGTATTTTCATGCCACTTGAGCTTGTATTGCATAAGCGAGACACAAACAAATTTTCCGGCATGCCGCATGCTTTTTTTTTTATATTTTATTTTCTTCTCTTCTTTAACCTTGATTAAGTTGACGCTCTAATGATGCTGCTAATGCTGCTGATAATGTTCTCGCTGATTACAATGATGATGATGATGATGAAGATGTTGTTGACGATGATGCTGCTGTTGTGCTGTGGGGGGGGGAGGGAGGGGGACAGCTAGAGCATCATTAGCAGCCGCTCGCTCACATTTCTAAGGCCGGTGCGCGGCGCTCTCTCAGCGTCTCGTATTTTTAATTGCCGCCCAGCACTTAGCTAATGTAATTTATATGACTTCTTATGCTCTAAAAGCTTTAAAGGTAGCCAAAAAACATAAAGAAGAAGAGAAATAAAAAACAACAACAAGCAGCAGCAGCAGCAAAGTGCAGCAGCAGCAGCCGGCGAGAGGTGGAAAAAAACTTTTGTTTATATTTACCTAACATTGTACTTGAAAGATATTTTCGTTACTTTTTTTTTCTGTGTCTTGCGCCTCGGCGCCCCGCCCCCCGTTTAGCCTGTTTACGGCTCTTTCTGTTTGTTTATCTAATGGCTAAAAAATATTTAAGCTGTAAAATTGTTACCGTGAGCTGGGCTAAAAGCAGGAAAAAAAAGTTGAGTTTTTCTTTTTCCGTTGGTATTTACAGAAGTCATAAATGCCTTTCCAGACTGGAGAGCAAGAAGAAGAAGCAGCAGCAGCAGCAGCAACAGAGCAACAACAAAAAAATTGTAAAGGTTTAGATTTTGGGCAGAAATTGAAACTCGGACTCGACCTGGCCTCGTCTCGTCTCGCACATAAAACTTTGTATAAAACACAATTTTCCTCTCGCTATATTTGAAATTTATGTAAATGTTTTAGCTGCCTCTGCCGCAGCCTCAGCCTCTGCCTCTGCCTCTGCCGCAGCCTCTGCATCTCTCGCTTATCTTGACTGCTTTTCCTGTTGGTAATTAAAAAGTTTTTGCTGCTCGTCTGCTCAGATTAGCTAATGCAGGTTGATGTATATATATACATAAATATCTAAGTGTGTGTGTGTGTGTGTGTGTGTGTGTGTTTGGCCTTGAAATTGTTATATAAATCTTGTTAGTATTTAGTTTTTTTTTTTTTGGGCCGTTTGAATGGCACGGAGGCCAGTGATAAGCCAGAGTATGGCAAACATTTTGTAGAGCTGAGAGCTGGGAGCTGTTAGTGGGCCTTGAATAGCGGTACCTTTGTTTTGATATTAGCTAATGCTTTAATTAGATAACTTGGCTAGAAGTGTGGGCGGTAGAGAGCGAGAGAGAGAGAGAGACAGAAAGAAGAGTGGGAAGTAAACAGTATGAGGAGAAGAGAAGGAACAAGAGAAGAAAGAAAGAGAAATGACAGTTAAAAGTAGAAAAAAGAGAGATGATTGGATATAGAACATATATTTAGTGAGGAGAGAATGCGAGAATAAGCGAAAAGAAGAAACTGAAGGAATGAAAAAACTAGAAGAAAATGGAGAAAGAAGAGAGAAGAAAAAGGTGAAATTAAATAGAGAAATGAGACAAGAAAGCAAAGAGTAGAGAAAAGAGTAACAAGAGAAGAAAGGATTAAAAAGAAGGAAGAGAGAATAAGGAAGTAATAGAAGGACAGAAGAAAGAAGAAAATGGAGAGTAGAGTGAAGAAAGAGTAGAGAGGAGTAAAGACAACGTATGAGGAAATAAAGCAAAGTGTAAAGAAAAGGGTAACCAGAGAAGAAAGGATTGAGAAGAAGGAATACAAAAGTGATAAAGGAAGAAAAGAAAGAAGGAAATATTGAGTGGATATAAGAAAGGTGCGAGAAGAGTAAGGAAATAAAATGGGAAAATAAGGAAAAGTGTAGTGAGAAGAAAAAAAAAAGAGAAATAAATATTGAGAAGAAAGAAGGGGAAGTTGAGTAGAAAGAAGCAAAGTGTTTGAAGAGTACAGATAACAGAAAGAGATGCAAATATTCAACCTGGCAGAATGAGAAGGAAACTGAATCAAAGCCAAAGCCCATCGTCCAAACTATCTCTGTCTCTATCCAGGGATGTGAACCTATACTCTAGCTAAACAGAGACAAAATACTTTTGTTTACCGTTTATACTTATATATATGTATGTATATATTAAAATATATTTATAGATTCATCTATGTCTTGTCTTAGCCACATTCTGTTTACTTGTTGACCAAAATATCAAATGATTTTTGCTTGATTGTCGAATTTCATTTAATTTAAAAGTAAACTAAAAATCTAAATATAAACATAACTCTTTATCTATTATTGAAGCTGAAAAATAAAATATAAGAAAACTAAATAAAATACCAAATAAATAAGAGAGATTATAGATTACAAACATCTATCATTATATTGTATACACTGATGTATATCGCTGCTCACATCCGCCTCATTCCACACATCTACTCCATTCATCAATCCCATGGCAAATCATATAACTAATAGCATAGACAGCGCGCTGCTTAGCGAATGGTAACAAGTTGTTCGATGGCATCTATTTTGCTTTTTTCTTTCTGCTCTGTTCTGGCAGCTCGACTTGACGTAATTAGAACCGCGCTCAGCCCGCACTCAGCGACAGCGACAGCCCGTGTTTAGCATAGAATTTGTCTATGCCCTCAATCCATATTCCGCAACACATCCAATTCTCGAGCTAACACATTCCAGAACCGTATCATTTGCTCAATCAATTAGGCATTCCGATCTTGAACATGGCTAATCAGTTGGCCAGAAAGGCCAGAAGCAACGCTATTGAATTTCAGTTAAAAGCAAAGACTTGACCTTGCCGCAGAGCGCAGCTGAAACAGTGCTGGGAACAAAAGATCATTAGTTGGAGCGTCTAATAAAAACGTTTGATTGCCCATAATTATGGCCAAGTTAAAATGACAGAGGAGACGCCGCCGGGTCTCAACTTTGTTTGGCCCTTGTGCCAAAATGAGTTTAAACGTCTTCAGACGACGACGACGACGCCGCCGCCGCCGCCGCAGCGACAGAGGCGGAAAGTGAGTCAGGGAGAGAGAGGGAGAGGGAGCAAGAGGGAGAGAGAGAGTGAGCGAGAGGAGAGCTACGTCTGTCTACAAAATAATCTAGATAAAGTGATGTAAGCAGCTGAATATACACATACACATACACACACAGAGACACTCTCTCACACACACACACGCATACTCACACACACACACACACACACACACACTTGACTAATTGTGCCTTTGCTTTGCACAACGCGTCGTATACATAATATAATTAATAACCATAAATGTTAATTGCGCATACGCCACGTAAGACAACTATTTGCAAGTTTTACGCTTGGCTCGATGGCCGTAGTTGTGCTGCCTCTTCCTCTTCTTGCTCTTTTTTTTTTGTTTTGTTTGTGTTTCGTGCCAGCTGTCAATAGCTTTTCGTCCGACTATTTATAGACACGTGTCCTGCGTCCCGCCCCCAGCCCCTCCCCAAAAATGTTTGCCTAGGTGAAAAGTGTGCGTTATGAAAACATTTTCACGGCCTCATTTTCGTACCCTTTTGGGGCGGCTCTCTGCGCCTTTGTGGCCCAAAGTTTTTGTCAGTTAATTAAGCAAATATTTTTTTGTTTACCCAGTTAATTTGCTTTGTGGACCCAACCTGAGCGAACAGAACAGAATAGGACATAACCCCTTTCCTGCACAAATATTGTTGACATGTGCGGGTGGCTTAGAGACGTTGTTGCTGCTGTTGTGTTGGGAAATTAACTTGGCTCAATTTGCGAGTGGCTTTTTGGGCCCGGCTAACCAAAGTTTTGCGCCCAAGATAGTTTTGGGCCATTTAATCGCTCGGTTGAGCCCAGTGGCTTAGCCCGAAAGCATTTAATTTTAACTTGTATTTAAAGATGTGCTGCATTTCTCTTCCTCTCCCTCTCACCCTCTCTCTCTCTTTCTCTTTGTGACATTTGGAATTTGCTTCGTATTTATTTTGTGTAACTTGACTGCTGATAAAGCAGAAATTTAACTTTTGCCACAAGTATCAATAAACCCATAAATTTAAAAAGCACAACTGAAACACTCCACAAAATAAATAGCAAAGAAATTGCTGTTGTTGTTGTTGTTGTTGTTGTCAGCCCACAGATTTATTATATATACATATATTATATATGTATGTATATAAATTCGTATTTGTATAATGTTTTATTTGGACTGCGCTTGTTTTCCGGGGGCGTCAACTATGTGGCCACAGCAAAACTTCGCCCGCTCCCTCTCTGCCTCTCCCTCTCACTCTCTGTCTCTCTGTCTCTTTCAACTTATCTATTTTGTCAAGTTCGAGTGTAACAAATTTTTGCATATTTTGTCATAAATTTTCTGGTCCCATTTTATGATCATGTTTTTGCCCATGTTTTGCTCTTGAGTTTTTACTCGTCTCTAGAGTTTCTATTTTCTGCCTTCTGTTTTAGGTTTTATGTTTTATGTATTCTGCGGGCAATGTTTCAAACAATGTTCAACTATTAAATGCCTCGACAAATTTTAAAAATGTATTTTCATTGTTTTTATGGATAGCTGAAATATATATTTAGATATGTTTATAGTTTTTTTTTTGGGCTTTGTGCAAACAGATGGCTTGAGCGGCAGCAGCTGACAACACATGGCCATGACATGGGCATTGCTGTCCAAGAGGGGGCGTGGCAAACGATAATTCATTTGCTCTAAGCTAGAAGATTAAAGACTAAATCGAGTATGCAATGGTTAATGAGGCGACTAACCGTAGTTGGCAAAAATGCGCAGCATCCAAATGGGTTTACTGTATAGGAAATAAATATATAATATACTATATATATAATATATATGGGTAATATATATATATATATGTATGTGCATAAATATCAAATGACTCATTCAATATAAAATGTATCAAACAGCGAAATAATTGAAATAATCCGCCGAACCTGATTGAGCCATAAATAAGCTACTAATAGATTTAGTTAAATAAATATTTAAAAAAAAATTAGAATTTGTCCATTATTAAATTTATTGCTTTCCTGCTTTAGTAATCAATATTTTTATGAACAATTAAATTTTATTTTCCCTTACTCTAAATTTAAATTGCACTAAAAATGAATAAACGTTTAAGTTTACTTCTCTTGAACATGTGATGGAAATTTGCTGCAATTTGCAAAGGTCTTATGTAATTTTATTTAATATAATATATATACTAGTTATATTGACAGGACTTCTTAAGAGTTCAGTTGTCTTTGTAATACAAATATATTATATTTTACATTTTATATAACATAATATTTAATTTATTTAGTTTATAGATTATAGTTCAATTATTATAGCAACTTTTTGACCTTGGTAGCATATTTTCCAAACCTCATCACCTTTTTTTGCCTTTTCTCCATTCAAATTTATTATTTCTTTATTTAGGTAGGCTTTTCCCTTTTCCTGCTCCGTCAATTATTCGCACAAAAGCTGAAGCTAATGTGGGGTCATTATCCATGTACATATATAAGTTATATATCTCGCATTCATATTTTACAAGACTCTTAACAAGACTCTATTACACTTCAATTTCATGTACTTCTTTCGGTGCTCTGCTAATTATTGTCAATTAATTCTTCTTATATCTGCACAAATTTAATTATTATTATTTTTATTTATTTGGTTCTTTATTTAAATTATTATTATTATTTTCTTAATTTATTTAATATTCTGCTCTTTCATTGTCTTCTTTCTTTTCCTGTATACATTTAATTATTGTTTTTTCAAATATTATATTTTTAATTTAAATTATTTTATTATAATTATTATTATAATTATTACTATTATTATTATTATTATTATTATTATTATTATTATTATTATTTTATTTAATTTTCTGCTCTTTCATTTTATTTTACTTTATATTATTATGATTATTCTTTTATTTTATTTTACTTTTCTTTATAATTTAATTTTCTTTATTTTATTTTTATTTTTTTATTTTACTTTTTTTTCAAATATAATTTTCTTTATTTATTTCATTTTTTATTTAATTTTATTTTATTTCACTTTATATTATTCATTTTTATTATTGTATTTTATTTTATATTATTTACTTTATTTATTTTCTATTCTATTTATTTTATTTCACGAACCAATTGTAATATTAGTAACTCGTGCTTTGACCTTTCCAGCACATTCATTCGCCTTCATCAGGAATTCTCTTTATTTGCCCATTTGCTGTTCAATCAATTATCTGTTCTCCTTCAGCTAGCCCACATTGTATCTGATTTATATATTTATTCTATGCTAATACCAGACTAAGCCCTCTGATGGCAGCTCTGTTTCTTTGACCTTTCTTGCCCAAGACTCGGCTGTCGCCTGTCAATCGCCGCCATCAAAGTCTATCTTATCTAGAAATTATTTCTACATTATATTCTGGTTTGCAGCTAGCCTGCCTGGGCTCTGGCAAATATTGACCAACAATAAGCGGCTATAAATAAGTAAATAGTAGGGTTCCGTTCGTTACGCCGCGGCGTCGATATTTCCTCAAATGCGCTTGCACAACAATTGCAGTCGCCGTTCATAGAAATCACAACTAAATGAGAGCAAAGAGAGAGAGAGAGAGGGTGAGTGAGGGGGAAGTGAGGGCGAGGCAACGTATAAGGTAGGGCTGCCTAGATATCACACCTTCGGGGGCTAGTCACCTACTCAGCTACGCTGCTTCGGCTCTGCTTTTTATCTTATCGAAACGCTTATCAGTAAAAATGGTAAAGGTAAACAAAAGATAAGGCCGAGCTGACTTTTGCTGGCGACTCATTTGCCAGCCTGCATACATATATATTGTATGTGTATTGCTATAAATATATATTTTCATGTATGACGCATCACATTTTGATTTGATGCTCGCCAGCCAAAAGTCAAAGCATTTAGAAAACTTTTAAATGCGCATCAAATCAATTTTATAGCTCACAACATTCATCAAAATGCCATCAAATTTCAGCAAAATTTAATTACTAGCCCATATTATTGTCTGTATATGTGTGCATATATGATATATGTATATCGCTTCACTCTCCATTCGTTTAGAATCTTTCTCTCTTACTTTTTCTCTCTCATTCACTCTTTCTTTTGCGCCCACAATGCTTCGATCGGTGTGAATGGCACGTTCCCAGCATTTTGGCTGCCAAGAATTTTGCTTATTAATGCAATGAACAGAGCCTAGAGGGCAAATACATATGTATCTATATATCCATATACATAGCTGTATTTATTTAGATTTATTTATGCGTATGTGCTGCCATATTCATGTCGCTTTCTGCTTTCGCTTTTATGCTCATATTGGTTTCTTTTTTATCAACTTGAAAGTTTTAGATTTTAATATACATATATATAAATACTGTCGAGTCTCGATAATTATTAAACCGCTGAATTGGAAAACGAAAAAAATTATATCATTGTTAAATAAATTCGTTCTCAAAAGTCGTCTGTAATTTAAATTTTTGTGTTATCAAAAAAATAAATAAAATAAAATAAAATAATATAAAATATATATAAAATATAATAAAATAAAATAAATAAAAATAAAAAAAAATAAATTAATAAATAAATTAATAATAAAATAAATAAATAAATAAAAATAAAAAAATTATTAGAAAAAAAAACAGATCTCCTTTGCCATTATCGAGAATCTACTGTTTAAAAAATATATACAAAAATATATAATGTGTATAGAAAAAATATATTTAAATAAGTTAAGTTTAGGATTTTAAAATGTTAAAATAAATTAAATAATAAACTGATCGCAATCGATAAATTGAATCGCAATCATTGCAATGTCTAATGTTTCCAACTAAAATTTATTATTTTTTATTAAGCCTAAGGCTTTAGATAGTGCATTTATTCTCTTGACAAGCAGAGCCCCAATGCTTAATAAGCAGAATTACAAAGTTGAGTTGATCTATAAATAGATACCATAACTCTTTTATGGATCCCGTGGAGACTTTATATGCAACTCTATTAAAAAAAAAAAAAAAAGAAAAGAAGCTTAATATATATGTATATTATCTAGCTGAAAGCCACAAAGCTCTTTAAGATTTTTATCAATCTACAATATATTTCAAAAAATTTAGCTGTTCTCATTCACAATTAAAAGCGAGCATAATGCAGTCAGTTCCACCCGATTGCAGCTTGTTAAATTACCTTTACATATTTAAAATATTACGTGAGTGCAATTTCGAGCGAACAGCTGGGCAAGTGAATTGTTTTAATTACATTCTGTGATTGAACTGCTAACCGAAAAATAATAGAGCCACATAGATTGGGTAATTAATATGGCTCGGGTAGAGCTTGTTGTCGATTGCAAAAATTAATTACAAAATATATGTGCTTTTAATAGCTTTAGCAACTGAGATGCCGTTAGCCTGGTTATTATTAAACTGATTAGTGGAGCGAGCAGACGGAAAACTAGAAAATTGTTTTGACTTTGATGTGAGCCAGCTAATGGCTGATAATTGCATAAGAAAATGATGTGATTAAAAGTCAAGGCTAGGCGAAAGAGCTGCTTGGCTATGATACAAATGGAACTGAGGCAGATTTAGTCACAACTAAATGCGGATTACATCATAGCAATTTGTATGGCAAAATATATGTATATGACATTTGCACATGTCTTACAGATAAATATAAATTATATATATACTATATATATATTTGCATATTCAGCTTTGCCTTTGCTTTGGCTTTTTGTCTATAAATATTCGTATTTATTTCCCATGCATGCGAAACGTGTTTTGCAATGCCAAAAGTGACATTCACACAGCCATTTGACACAGCACCCGAAAAAGTGTTTTGGCCCGGTCTAAAGTCGCTTTTGCATTAGACAAATGACTCCATTCGTTGTCGTTGTTGGCTCGTTAGCTGTAGCCGAACGCCATCAAGGTGATTCAAGTCGTTTGTATTTAAATTGTTTTTTTTAGAGTCACTTTCAGCAGCTGCGAGAACTTTGCATAGTTAATTAATAATTTGTTGTTTCATTGTGCGAACAGGTGGCTGACCACTCCTCTTGCCTCGCCGCCCCCCTCCTGCACCTACTCAACTGAAATGTGCGCGCTCATCTTTCAATATTGAAATGAACTAGATTTTCATTCGCTCTCTCTCTCTCTCTCTCTCTCTCTGTCTGTGTGTTGCGCCCTCTATCGGCCGGCTAGAGTTGTCTTTGTTCATTTGATAAACAGCAGTACGACCCAATAATTAGTTCCACTTAAGCACACATTAGATAAGTCTGCGAGGCGCAAACCGTTGTGTGGACATTTCCTCAACTAGAAATTGATTAAAAGTCAATATTTTCCATAAGACTTTTAAGGCTTTGTCTGCCTCCATCTCTCTCTCACTCACACACTCTCTCTTTCTCAGTGTATATCAGCCTTTTTGTTGTTCATCCACTAATTATATACTAACCTATTCAAATTGTTCGCTTGGGTTTTTGTTAGGGGAGTTACCAAAAAAACTAAAAAAAAAGAAAAATAGTAAAACTTATTGATTTTTCTATGCGATTTGTTGTTTGTCCGCTGCGTTGCCTGTTTGCTTGTTTGTTTGTTTATTTAATGTTTGCTTGACTCGAAAATTATTTGGGCTAAGTCAACAGAAATGTAATCAATGAATAGACGAAAGCGCCGAACAACGCTGGACACAAATCCACAGAGAGAGAGAGAGAGAGAGAGAGAGAGAGAGAGCGAGGGAGTGAGCGAGATACAGAAAGAAAGGTAGAGAGTGACGAAAGCCAAAGAGTGAAATATGAAATTGAAATCGAAATTCGAAAATCTAAATAAAAATATTTTAGTTGGCTGCGTAATTGCTTCCTGGTTTCATATTGTTGTTGTTGTTGTTATTGCTGTTGCTGTTGCTCAATTTGTTTATCAAAATTTGGTTTCTAAATTATGGTCTTTATGCGTTTGTGCTTGCGTTCTCATGTAGGTCGGCATTTGAACAAAGTTTGTTTTGGTTTCATTTTGGTTAGGATATGTTTAATAGGAATTGGCCTAGGTAAGGGAGAGATGGAGTAGGGAAATGAAGTGAGTTGGGGCTAAGATTGACATAAGTGAGAGAGGGAGAGGAAAAGAGAAAGAAAGAGATATGAAATGAAAAAGAAGCAGATAGAGGAAGAAGCAGAGTTAGATACAAAGAGCGATATGAGGGATAGAGAGAGAGAGAGAGAGAGAGAGAGAGAGAGAAGAAAGAGAGATAGAGAGAGAGAGAGAGAGAGAGAGAGAAGAAATTGTGTTATTGCGTCTTCAGATGGTATTTGATATTGCCAGATCATAAGAACTTCAAATATCAAGCCAATATATTGTTGTAGTTAACATAAAATTATGTTACATCTAATGCTTAAGCTATTTAACTTAGTCTTCTTATAGAAGAACCGATGCATTGTCCGCTAAATTTCTTGAGGCTTTCTACGCTTTCTTTGAAGAATGCGACAGTCTGTGGTTTCTTGGCAGACAGAGTTTTTGGCACATGCCCAAGTACTGCTTTTCTGCTTCTTTGATAATGATAATTTGAAATTCTCGTTGGGTTTTCTACTCATTATTTGAAGGCCAATCTCTCTTTGATAACCTTATTATAGCTCTGTTTCTTTTTTTGTGTCTCCTAAACTTTTCTGAAATTATTTGCTATTCTTCAAGGCTTTCACTTCTTTTCTTATATATATGTATATTACAAATCGGACCCTTCCCCCTTTCTTTATAAACTAAATTCTGGGCTAGTTGCTTAACTTGAAATGGAAATTATTGCTTTACTTGGCAATAACTTTCTCTTAACTCCTTATTTTGCTTATTAAAAAACACTCGTTCTGTTTATATGTTCTACTCTTTCTTTGTATACTTAGTTCCAATACATGCTATCTTCTTGCCTTTCTTTGAAGATCCTTGCCAATCCCCTTAAGGCTTTCTTCTTCTTTAAACACACTCTTTAAGTTGAGCATTAGTACATGCAGAGCCTGTTATCTTGCTTTTCCTGAAAGATACTCTGCTTCTTTGCGGGCATTCCTTAAGCTAAGTTCTGCTATGATGAATAAGCTTTGAATTTCCAGCAAATCTCAATCAAGTCTTGCTCCTCTTATCTTAAAGAATTTCTTGAAATTCTTTCATTACTTTCTTCTCTCTCTTTAAGCAAGTTGTGACTAATGCTCCAGCTATTCCGCACAGTCTTCGATTAACTCCAGCAGCAATTAAACCTTGTTACCTGCCAAGATTGAATGCTCCCTCTATACAAGTTTTGGCTTCATACACTTTCGCCTTTAAAGGCAAACTCTCCCCCTCCCTCTCTCTCACTCTTTTCGAACATGTCTCAACCCCATCTTGCTGTGCAAGCGTACAATATTCCTGCATTTGCTATTCAAATGCGAACACAACTTAAATTTGTGTAGCTGTGCAGCTGGGAGGCTCGTGTCTTATCTAACATTGGCCTCAAGTTGGAGCGCTCACAGTTCGGTTGTCACAGCCTGAGCGGAAGTCCTGGGCTGCCGAGGCGGGCCCTCGGGCGCTACATGCGAGCTGTGTGCCAATTAAAGGCAAGCAAAGCATAAGCGAGGGTTGCCAGAGATGTAGTTAAAGAGCCGCCAACTCGAACTAATAAGGAGCTTAAGGAACAAGGCAAATGTGCTAAAAGGTTTACACACGGTCGCGACGTCAAGCTCTATGTTGACAAAAACAGCCATAAAATGTCAGGCACTGAAACCAGAAAAGGCTATGGGAGAGAGAGAGAGGGGGAGTGAGGCAGCGAGTTGCTCCACAGTTGTAGACACGTAGACAAGGGACGCACATTGTGCTGGTGGAAATAAAATGCTAAAATTATTCATTTTGCAAATAAGCAGCGTAAATATTTAATTAACAACTCAGCAGAGCAACGTGAGTGAGCGAGTGAGTGAGAGGGAGGCAGAGAGCGAGAGGGGGCTTGCTTGGGTGACGAGCATAAATGTGTCTCATATGTGCGTCGTCTTCTAAGGTTTCCTCTCTGTGTGAGGTGTGTGTGTATGTGTGTTGGTGGTAATATAATATTTATTTATGTGTCGCTGGCAGTCAAAGTCAAGCAACGCCAGCTCGTGACGTCACAATTCGGCAGCGCTTGCCATCGCTTTGACGAATACCTTTAGATATTGCCTTAAGAACGCAGCGGGTCGCTGACACGATAACTCTTATCAGTTCGGGCAATCGTTGAGCAGCTGGCTGAGCTACAAGTAAAAAGCTGACTTAGCTGTGGATAACTCAGAGAGGAAATGCTTAGGGGGAATGAGTTAGAAATGTTTATATATTGATTATAAAGCGTAAAGCATAGGAAATCAGAAATTCGACCGGCCTATGCTATGCAATACCTAGTTTCAATTTCTACTTCATATTTACTAGAAATAATGCAGCTTTAGCGGCATATATGGATAGCATATCATTCTCATTAACAGCTCTGTTAGCTTAAGGCGAATTCTCTACTTGGAATACTTTGAACAATAGTTAAAATATTAATGCGCAATATATCGTAATCCTCTATATGTCATAATTTGAGTCATATTCTTAGTCACATTTGCAGTTAAAAGTAAATAAAATAGTTTTTGGTGTGCTGCCTTTATATACAATATTTACTTGGCGTAGATTTCATTATAGGTAAATTATTTCTAACTAAAATTAAAATAATATTAATATATATTTGTCCATAAATAAATTGTGCTATTAATATTCAAATCAAGAATTTTTGGTGCATTGCTTTTAATAATTTATTAAAAAAAAAAAAATTACAATTAATATGTACTCAATAATTATTTACATTTATTAATGTACATAAAATAATATTAATTTTTAAATTATATTATGAATTATAATTGATTTAATGATTTTATAAAAAAAGGAGATGTTTTGTTCATTCAAAAATATTTTTAATTTGTTAATATGAATAAAATAATATATATATATATATATATATATATATATATATTTTTAAATGATTTTTATATTAAATAAAACCTAGTGTTTTTATATTATATTATATTAATTTTATATTAAATAAAACCTGGTGTTTTTTTAATAATTTTTTTTTATTTTAATTATATAATATATATAAAATAAAATTAAAATAAAAAAATTATTAAATTAAAAAAAATAAATAAATTTCTAGATTTTGTTTAATATGCAAATAAGTTTGCAAAATATATATTATTTTGATAATAAGAACAAATTAAACATATATATAAATATATATTTGTTCATAAAATTTTTGCAAAGATATTTTTTTTAATTTAAATTTACTTTTTACAAAATAATATTTTTTTTTTTTTTTTTAGAATATATTTACAAATTTATTTTTATTCAATTAATATTTTTAAATTATATTTGGAATATCATATTTTCTTTAAATAATATTTTTAGTAATATAGTTGCTTTGAAAATATTGGCTTTAATGATATTCCCCTTCTATTTTATGTGGAAACTTCTTGAAGCTGTTAGCTTAATTTACACACCTTTAAGTAGACATTTGATTTCTTGCAGCTGCTGGTCTCTGTTGCCCTTCTCTGATTACATTTGGAGCAATCGACTCACAGAGTCTTTAGCCTGGAAACAAACGCCTGACTAACCCCAAACGGCCCTAAGTAACTTGCCCGAATCCCTTCAGCCAACAGCTCCGAGCGCAACTCTGCTCTGACTAATTAAATTAGTGCAGAAATTTGCCGTTATTATTGTAGTTGTTGCTGTTGTTGCTGTTGCTGTTGCTTGGCTTTAATTGCTTCTGTGTTATTTTGGTTGGACTGCAGAAATGACTTAATAGATTCAATGGCAGAGAGCTCCGGGCCAAGCTCTTTGCGAAAATTTCATTATTTTTGGGCTGGCCAAGCGTGGGCGAACTTAAAGCGGCTTTTGCGAAAATCGATGGGGCCACTCCTGCTGCTGCTGCTGCTCCTGCTGCTGCTGCTAACTAACAAATTCGTAGCAAAACAAAGCAATTAATAACAAATATGTTTATACATTTTATAAGCCATCAAAAAAGGCATTGAGCTCAGCACGTGCCTGACCCGGGGATTTGATGTGCAGGTGCTTAGATATTCCATTAAATGCGCGTTAGACTAGAGCCCTGCCGACCGAAAGAGCTCAGCTCTAAAAGGGAATCAACAACACACAAAAATTGTGAAGGCAAAAAATGAGCAAAGAGTAAAGTGTTTGGTTTATTTCATTGTTTCAACTCGTAAAAGTGAGCAAATATTATTGCCTAAGCTTTTTTTGTTTGGGGTCGGGCTATTAAAATGTCATCATATGGAAGGGGGCGTGGCAAGGGGCTGTGTTAGCCGCTGAACTGTGAATGATAAGTCAAGGCACGCAACGTGAAATCGTGCGCCCGCTTTTATTGGCAGTCCAATTCCCAGTACGCCCGCTTGACGTATTTATTATTTAACACCTTCCCGAGTCAAGACTATGTCAAGACTCAAGTCTAAGCCAAAAAAAAACCCTAAGCGCCGCCAAATAGCATACCCATAAAATGTTGACCTTTTTGCACACACGCACGCGCACCCACACAGCCCCAGAGGCGGCCCACACCTGGGTGGTCTTGCTTGCCTTTTATGAGGTACTCTAGTTTTTACGAGTCGGCCTCAGCATAGGTTAGAATATTTAAAAGTGTGCTTAATTATGCTGTGAAAATAAAAGAGAGACGCAAAAAGAGTAAAACAAAAAACAAAAAAAGAAGCAAAACAAAAGAGAGAGAGAGAGAGAGAGAGAGAGAGAGAAGCGAATAAAGAAATTCTCATGACTCGACGACAGCCACAGCTCATAAAGTGTTTTTGTTTGCTATCAAAACTCATTTCTCTGGCGTGACGAAAGCTCTTTTCGCAGAAGCGAGTAGCACAATTAATTTGCAGCTTAATTACATAACGGCATAATGGTCGCATTCAATGCGCTCAAGTTCAAAGGGTTTTGCGAATTTGCCTGTGCAGCGCCTCTCAATTTTAGGTGCGCACAAAAAACAAAAAAAAAAAATACATCAATAAAATTGCAGTGAAAAAAAGTTTTAATGCATGAGTATTGGTGTGCTTTTAGCTGCTACTTTTTAAACACATTTGAATGGAAAAAGCTTATGAATGGGCCTATAAAAGTAATATATGTATGTGCGATAATTGAGGCTATTCTTAAGATTTTCGTGAATTGTGTATGTGGAGGGAAATATACATATGTGAAATTGGGACTGGTTTTAAAATTGACAATTGATATTACTATACGTGATATCAAAAATATTTATAGTAAGTCTAAAAATAAATTGTATTTAAATAAATTGTATGTATTAAAATACTAAACTTGAAATTGATAGCAAAAGCACATGAAATTGATAATATTCTATTCTTGTAGTAGTTAATATTCTTATTGAACATTTATTGATATACATTATTTATATAAATATATTATTTATAAATTTATTATTATTATAATATTTATATAAATATATAAATTATATATATATTGGTTATTTTATTTGTTAATATTCTATTCTTGTTGACCATTTATTGATATATATTATTTATATAAATATATTATTTATAAATTGCTTATTATTTTAATATTTATATAAATATTTAATATATAAATATATTATTATTTTATTTGTTATATATTTATATAGTATTTATATAAATCTTATTTAATATATAAACATATATTTAATGTACACATTTCAAGTTCTTCACATTTATTGCTAATCTCACATATCTTATATAGAAGCTTATTTCATCTTAGATTCTAGCTTAGTAAAATATATTTGAATTAGTGTAGAATTTCTGGCGTAGAGTAATATACACAAAAATGCATACATAATGCTTAATTTAAAAATGTAATATGCATAAAAATTAATAAACATGTTTATAAAAACTTAAGGAATTCATAGAATTCATATCTAAGAGCTTAAAGCTCAACTTGACTTGATTCTATATATATGTTTATATACATTACATAGAAAATGAGTTCGTCTTACATACATAAAAAATATTTACGAAACTCTTTAGCTATTCACAATAATTAATTAATACTATTCTTTAAAATATCTCTTATATTATGTACTAAATTATTTATATTGCTCTCTAAACTCCTTTAACTCTTCATTATTATTACACTCATCATGTATCCTCCTTCTCTAACTCTCTTGTTTATCATTTTCCTCTACTTGCAGAGCTCACGAGTTTGATTAGCCAAAGCCGCAGCTGCTAACTTTTAGGGGTAAGTTTTCTCAGTCACTTGCATATATCGATCTGAGTGCTCAACTGGCCAACAAGACTGAATAAGTGTGTGTGTGTGTGTGTGTGTGTGTGTCTCGTGTCCAAAATGTCCAGCAATGTGTCCAGTTCGCTCTGTTCACGTGTTGTTTAACACGCTCTGGCGGCTGCCTGTTACCAAAGTCAACCCCCGCCGCCTTCCTCCTCGAACTGTAACCCAAACCTAGACCCCCAAGCAGCAAGTCGCTAGCTATCATGGAGCGAGACTCAAATTGAATTACAACAACAACAACAACAACAAACTGGGAACTGACAGTCGAATGGATTTAGCTACGAGATGCTCGACCGTTCGTCCGTCCGTCCGTTCGCTCGCATAAAATATGCAATTGCAAGTGCGGACATTTGGCAGGAAACTATGCAGACGACGCGACGGTGCTCAGGTGATATATCGCCAAACTAGTTTACGCAACATGTGGCATGTGCAGTTTGCATGCCACAAACAAAAAAAGCAAGAAGGAAAGAAAGAAGCAAGACAAAAACAAAAAGAAAAAAAATGGACATTTTGACATGTGGCGTTGCCTCAAGATTTGCCACAGATAAACTACAAATGGTCAAAGCGACTGGCTTGCAAAGTGTCTTTTAAATACAAATGTTATCTGCCCGACAAATATCACATGTGTGTGTGTGAGTGTGTGCGAGTGTGTGTGTGTGTGTGTACGTGCCACATTTTGTGGCTGCTACAATTTTTAATGGATTGACGGCAGACAGCGAATGCGCATTAGAAACCGGGCGGTGCCCCAAAACACAGAACGCATAACGTCGAATGCCTAACGCATATCGTATGCCGTATATCGTATAGCGTATATCGTATATCGTTTGTGTCGAGTCATGCCTAGACATGAGCATCAGTTGAACCTTGTCGACATGCAGCAGATGCTGCTGCTGCTGTTGCTGTTGCTGCCGCTACTCCTGCTGCTGCTGTTGCTGCTGCTGCTGTTGATGCTGCTGTTGCTGCCACTGCTACTGCTGCTTCCACTCCTGCTTCTCCTGCTCCTCCTGCTCCTGCTGCTGTTGCTCTTGCTGCCGTTGCTGCTGCTGCTGCTGCTACTGCTACTCCTGCTTCTCCTGCTGCTGCTGCAGTTATGTCAGCTGCTGCTGCTGTTGGTTCTGCTGCTGATGTTGGTGCTGCTGCTGCTGCTGCTGCTGCTACTCCTGCTTCTCCTGCTGCTGCTGCTACTCTTGATCATCCTCCTGCTCCTCCTGCTGCTGCTGCAGTTGCCATCGCTGGCGTCAACTGCCTTTGCATGCCAAATTTCGCATGGCTACTGCAATTTTCTTTCAATAACTGGCCAACTGACTCTGGCACGTACTGGCTTAGACTATCTCTTGGCTACTTGAACTACCGCTAGCCAGCAGCTCTACTCCTCTCTCTCTCTCTCCCTCTCTCTTTCTCACTATCTACCATCTCTATTGATACTGCATACATTTATTTTAATTGCATTTGTTGTTCGCAGCGCATCGAGTGTCTTCTCTGAGGTGTTGTGCCTCCGATAAACAATTTCGGATTGCTTTCGGGCCATGGGCTCGTACTGGTTTTCTGTTACTTGTTTGCAGTTTTTGGCTAATTGGCCAATTGAATGTTAGTTTTGAGTGTTCGATTTTCAGTTCGGTTGTTGTTGTTGTTGTTGTTGGTATTTTAATAAAGACTGAAGACTTTGGCAATTTATGGCCTGCTGAGCTTTAAATAATATCATTTAGCTTTACAGGTGTGCAGAATGCTGCATTCCAATTGGAATGCTTCACGTATTGCAGTTGGCCTAGATAATGCTAAAAATAAAAGTAGATTTCAGGAATGTGACTTGTGTGTGAGGTACTTGGCTTAGTTTTCAGATTGCTTAGCTTAACTGATTCATTTTGAGTGTAGCTCAATTAGGATGTACCTAAAGTTGCCATTTATCATTCTTGATAGATTAAGGTATTGGTTAACATCATGGATTTTTTAATATAAATATAAAAAATGAAGTTTGAATAGTTTTGCCTTCTTTTATGTAAAGTTTTCATAAAAAAAAATATGAAAAATAAATAATTAAATAAATAAATAAGAGATAAAGCTTTTCACAAAGTCTCTTAAAACATTTATAATATTTTCTAAATTTCATCAACAATTTGCTAATATTTTATGCAATGCAAATAAACAAAAATTTATTTATATATATGTATATTTATTTGGCTAAAAGCATTCGTTCGTTTAGACCGTTTAGCCCAGCCCTGCTCAAGTGGCTGCCTGCCCAGCCCCCTTGCTGATGGCTTCGATAAAGATAAAACAATATGTGAGTGAGTCAATAGAAAGAGAGAGAGAGAGAGGGAGAGACAGGCAGAGCGAGAGGTCTCATAATTGATATTCATATGTGGATTTTGTGTTTGTCGTTCGACTGCATCTCATTAGCATCGCACATCCTTATAGGAACTGGGGAGTGTGTCGCGTTACCTGCGCTTATAAATAAGCACATAATCAGGCGACAAAAGCGTCGAAAGCAGCAGCAGCAACACCAGCAGCAGCAGGAGCAGCAGCAACAGCAGCATGCATAAATAAATAAATAATTTGCAACAATTACCATAAGTTGGGCTTGACATCTTCTTCTTCCACTGCTTCAGCTTCGGCTTCAGCTTCCCTCACTTTGGCATTCGAGTTATGACTAACTTAACGTGAAGGCAGCTCTCACAGCGCTCGGCCAGATGATGATGCCAGCTACCAGTCGATAAACATAAATAGCTGACACGAGCAGCAGCTATCATAGAGAGATAGAGCGGGAGGGGAAGAGCGAGTGCCAGGCAGAGTGAGAGTGAGATAGCCAGCCCGAAAATAACAGCCGTAAAGTGTTTGACTTTATGGCCAAATGGGCGACAGACGCGGCTTTTGCATGGAGTCGGCTTTAATTAGCGCTCGCCTCACAATTAAATAATATTTTTCTTTCTTATTTTACGCCCAACTCGCTCTCCCTTTCTCTCTCTCTCTCTCTATCTCCCTCTCTTGGCTTTTGTGTGATGCTGCCGACTTGTTAACTCGCTGCCTGACAGTCTGCCAACAAGTTTTAATTACCAGTCAGAGCCACAAAAAAAAAAAAAAGAAGATATATAAAATAAAAAGTAAAAATTGTCTCCCGGGCAGTTAGTTTTTGATAGTCGTTGGCTTTTTTAATGACACTCGACTGCTGCCTGTATTTATCCAGCTTTTTCTTGTTTTCTTTTTCCGCTTGTTTCCAATTTTATTTGTTGTTTTATGACGGTTTTTTATATGAATGTTTGCAAATACTTGCATTTTGAGTGTATTTAACGATCCGTGATTCTTATCCACACGTCGTTTATTTAGCTGTCGCTACTCATTTGTGGAAAACGGCAGCGATGTAGATAAAGATTACTATATATACTTGATAAACTCTATATGTAGTTATTTTGTGGAAGCTTAGGTTTTTTTCTGGCTTTTATATGTTTTATTATTGTTATTTATTTATTTATTTTTGATTTATTTATAATAAATTTTCTTTTACATATATTAAAAAATGTATTGTGGAAACATAAACTTATTATTTAGAATTTGTAATTATTTTATATTTAGGATCTATTAAATGTTTTTATTTATTTAATTTGAATTTTATATTAATTTTTAAAATTAATAATTTAATTTTATATTTTTTATTAATATTTTTTTTTTTGTATTTACTTATTTTTTATTAATATTTTATATTTTGTATTTACTTATTTTTTATTAATATTTTATATTTTATTATTATTATTATAATGTATAGCCTATGCCGTATTTTGTACTTTGCATTTACTTATTTTAGGCAATAATTTTTAATTTAGTTTTTTTATATTTAGGTTATATTAAATTTATTAATTTATTTAATTTGAATATCATATTAATTTCGAAGATTAATAATTGAAGTCTATATTTTTTATTAAAATATTTGATTTTGTATGTTTCTAATTAATATTTTATTATTATTATTATAACGTATATCATATGCCCTATTTTGTTTTTGTTACCTATTTTATTATTTTTTTTTATATTTTTTATTATTATTGTATTTTTATATATTTTATTTTAGGTTTTTTTATATTATTTTCATTATTTTTTTTTGTTCCTTTTTTTATTTTTATTTACTTTATTTATTTATATTTATTTATTTTTTCTCTCTGCATTGGCAGATTTCTTCTTCTTCATTTTGATTATGACAGGCTACTGTAACCAGGCCTCGCTGCTGATTGTCTCTATTGACACATTGACATGCATTTTGTCAATAAAACCAGCAGCAGCCGCCGCAGTTTGTCATTCAATTTTGATGAAGGTCGTTTCGGTTAGCGTTGTAAGTGTGACGACAACTTGGCTGCCAGCCAAGTCTAATAAAAAATTAAATAAATTATATAAAATATATTGAAATCGATTCGTGCTCCAGATTTCTTACCCGATATTAAATTGAGTTCAAGTCCAAGAGAAAATTAAGTATTAAATAATATAATTGCTTATCTTTGCCATATAAAATTGAGTTTAATTAATTTGTAAGTTCGACAACAACTTAAAGAGCTTTCTCCGCTTTCCCGCTGTCACTTGTGGGCAGCGGCTTCAACTGCACGCTGCCACGGCCAGTTGGACCACGTCCTCTGCAGTGTTGGCCACGCCCACCGTCATGCGAATAGCTGCTTCGTCTTATTTACAACTTGACATTTCACTTGCCAGAATCGCGGCACTTCAATGCGCTCCAATTGCATTTTATGACAGACCGAACTGACCTACTTAAGGGCACTTCTCCACTCACCCACCCACCCAACCACACACACACACATACACATTTACATTGCTTGTCTCGTCCTTTTCAATCGCATTATAAATTTAATGTGTTGACCTTTTTCTTTCCTGCTTTTATTCGGAGCCCTCGCTCGACCGCAATTTCAATAGATTGGCTGCAGAAATCAGCGCTAAAGCGTAGCGAAAAGGACTCTTACGACCCTCGTAAAATTTAACTAAAATGTCCATAAGTAGCTGACGGGGTCGAGCTACAAGTGAGCCGCAGTTCCAGCTCCATTTCCAGTTCCAGTTCCAGTTCCAGTTCCAGTTCTAGTCAGGGCTGTCGCATTTCACGCTGACTGCACGCCGTCCCGCCCACATTTTTGGCCAATATCCTGAGCTATTTCCTGCTTTGTTTTTTGCTTCTTTTTTTGCCATTCTGTTTCGCTTTCGCTTCTGTTGCGTCTTTTGTTATATGGAAGGTCGCACACACACACACACATACATTTTATTCTTGGCACATGCTCAACTCAGGGCTAACAATTTTCGTCACAAAAGCTGCGTACCGGGCTTAAAAAAAAAATAGCTAAAAAAAAGCTAAAGCAAAGGCAAAAAATAAATAAACTTTGTAAAGAGTTCGTCGTTTGTTCTTGTCGCTTGGCATTGAATAAAACGTCTTCAACTAGAAAGCAAAACATTGTAAATTGTTTTTCTTTGCCACACACACGCACACACACAGTTGAGAGGGACTACCCCTAACAGCCCATGTTATTTTTTTGTTACTGTCATCTTTTGTTTCTTACTTCAAAAGCAGCCTGGCTAAGAAAACTTTTCTTGTTCCAATGTTGTTTCCATTGCAAGGACCACACATACACACACACACCCACACACACACACACGTTTTTAAGCACTGTCTTTTGGCCATCTATCGTTTCGGTTCATTTTTTTTTCCACATTTACAAGGCCCAAGTCCTGCGTCCTGCGTCCTGCTGCGCTTGAGCGCATATATTTTATTGACTATTATTTTAGCCATTGTCCCACGTCGCTTTGGGGCTCGGGCTTTTATTTAAAGCTTGTATTTATTGTTTATCTGTTTCCTGCACCAATTTTGTTTGGTATAGAGTAAATACATACATATGTCTAAATATATATTTACAAATCTATTTTTAAGTTACGCTCTAATGGATTAAATGAAAAGAATCGCAAGAGCTTTAAATTTCGAATTTGAAATGTTTTTACTTGAACCTTAAATTGTAACATTCCATTTAAAGGGATTTTAAAAAGGAAAAAATTTGGGAAAAATATAAAAATTATAATAAATAATAAATAATAATAATAATAATAATAATAATAATATATTATATGCTCACACTTAAATTAAATGTTTTTAATATCTACTATATATATACTCTTATCACTAATTATATGATAGAGTCAGATATTCACACATTTATAACTTTAGGGTATATACTAATGAACTGCTAATTCATTTCATTCGAAATATACATCCCTCGAATATTTCACGATTTTCTTTATGATCGCTTAACATTTATAGCTAATTGCTCAATTCGTTAAACATTTTGTTTCTTAATCTATCAAATTGTCTAAATTATTGTTAATTTTGAGCGTATCAAATTTTCGCACATTCGCATTGGATCGTGAATTGTGGCAATTAAAAATATTTGCTACGCACTCTCATTCACACACACACACACACACACACACGCACACAGTAAATTGGCATCACGACTGCGAATAAAATGAATATACAAATTTTGTTTTTCTTTTTTTCAATATTTTCCATGGTTTTAGTTGAGCCAAAGCAATTAATTGACCGGTTGGCGCTCTGAAAGGCCTCGAGTCTTATGAAGGCGTGAAATTTGTAGAAAAAAAGTTGAAGAGAGATGGAGCGAATCGGCGGGACAGAGAGAGAGTGAGAGCAATTCGAATAATTACGAAATGTTAGGAAAACATTGCGTTTTAAAGCCATTTGCCACTAATTTTATTAGATTTTCCTTTTGCTCTCGTTTGTCTGAAATGATTATTGTAAGCAATAAAAATAAAAAAAAAATAAAACAGCCAGAGAATAGAAAAGCGGAAAAGCAGCAACACGCAGCTGGCCAGCATGGCGTAAGTGGAAGCAAAGGGAAACCATCCTTGAAATCTATTGTCTGTCCTTGAGGGTTCAGAGTCGAGACAAATGCAATGAAGCGGCCAAATGGCAAATGGCAAAAAAAAAAAAAAAAAATGCGAAGAAAAACAAATGAAAATCAAGGGAAAATCAAGGGAAAATGGCAACAACTGATGCCTGGTGCCCTTACATAATTGAAAAACATCACACACACACACAGAGACATCCAAATGAAAATCAAAATATCTATTTAGATACAAGATAAAAGCTGCAATTTCTAGATGAAATCTAAATTCAGTTAGATATATAAATATATAAATATATATATATATATTTTAGATATACATACGTATATTATACAAATGAGTTGGTTCATGGTTATATTCGAAGCAAACATTTTGTATGAACACAACTACATATACATATATATTTTATATATACATTTATATACATACATACATATACTCATGTAATTATTATATATGTACATATATTTCCCTTGTTATTTGTGCTGCAAATGAAAAGAAAACATGCCAACAAAAGCGAGGCTTGCAACACAGATGTTCCAGCATCAATATTAACAATAAAATAATAAAAACAAAGTATCTTGTATAGACAAATATTTAGCTCTCGAATAGATAAATGTAAACAAGCATTTTGAAACAAATTTGCAAAAAGCAGATAAATGAAAATTAAATGAAAATTAAATGCTATTTGCACATTGTCCATTCGAGGTCACAGTTCGAGCCAAGTTAAATGCCTGGGCCAAGCAAACAAAACAAAAGCTTTCTCTGCGCATCAATAATAAATACTTGAGGCGAAATAACTGCAGATTGAATCTAAATCAAATATTTATTGTTGTTTTCTACAGGGTATGCACTGAGAGTATCAAATGCTATTTTACAATTATTCAATTGCTGCAAACAAATTCGCTTTGTTATGTCAAACGCACGCACACACAGATGTAGTCATTACCGTTACATTATAATAATGAAAAGCTTTCACTTAAAAGCAAAATTCGCAGCTTGTCAAAGCGTGTGTGTGTGTGTGTGTGTGTGTGAGCAGTGGCTGCCGCAGCTGTGACTACCTACATGACGACTACCCACACACACACACACACACACACACATAGTATACAGCACCTACTGTTGCTCCAGTTACGGCTGTCGCTGGTGTTGCTGTTCCACGTAGGTTTCGCAGTGGCCATAAACAAGGACACACACGCAATTAATTGCAGAATTATTACAAATTTCATTACATGCTAAAATATGCAAATTGTTTGACGTTGCGCCCACCCTTTGCCACCTTGCCCAAAAGCTGGTACTATGCTGTCCATGCAATTAAATGCATTTGCATACATAATAAATAAATAATGTAGCAACAGCAGCAGTAGAAAGAAAAATACTGAAATGCCTTTTAATTATCATTTTAATGTGTTTATGAAAATTAGAAATGCGCGCTAAATGCGGGCGAAAAACAAAGAGCGAGAGAGTGAGAGACAGAGAGAGAGGAGAGGATGAGACAATGTAGACTTTTAAGCTTTACAGTGTTGCAGTGCTGCTGCTGCTGCTGCTAAATTGTGAATTGAGCAGGAGTGAGTGGGACAGAGTGTGAGTGAGTGTTTGAGGGACAGCTGCATTAAGGGACATTAACAAATGCAAAAATCTACAGCTGCCCGACACAGTAGAGTCAGTTGTGTGTGGCGGGGGTTGGTTGGTTTGTCAGTTGCAGTTTTTGTCCCAAAACAAAAATTGAAACCCATTTGCAAAGTAGCAAATGTCCATTACATCAAAAAATATTGTTGTTGTTGCTGCTGTCGGCTGACTGTTATTGTTATTGTTGTAATTGCGCCAGTTTGCACTGTAGCTGCTGATGTTGCTGTTGTTGTTGTTGTTGTTGTTGCTGTTGCAGCATAAATATTGCATGTCTACAAAATATTTGGGTTAAAATTTTGCACGCACACAGACAAGCACACACACACACATACACTGTAAGGCATGCATATAAAAAATGTTTTATTTGCATGATTGCACTCAAAAAGGGAGTGGGAGCGCAAGAGGGAGAGCTGTTGCTGCTACTCTGCTGCTCTGCTGCTGCCAGCGCCGCCAGCTGAGTGTCAGTTGAGTGGCGTATTTGCTGCCAGCGGCGACAGCAGCGTCGGCTGCAATCGAATTGTTTGTGTAATTGTTTCTTTTATTTACAGTTTTTTTTCTTGCTTTGTTATTTTGCACGATTTTTGCTCCCTTCCATCCTTTGGACCGACTGTGTTTTGCAGCAACAATAATATGTATAATAATAAAAGCAAACAGCACAAACGCACCTTGCGGTTTCTGTGGTCGCCGCGTGCCACTACTGCTGATGCTGTCCTGCTCGCACTCGCATGTGCTATACGCTGAGTGAATTGGACTGTGAGATACCCAAATGCAGTCGACATTCACATGTGAAGCGCAGACAAGCAAAGCTTTTTGCGTTTTTTGTTGTTATGCTTTATGCATTATGTCGGAATGGTTCAGAAATCGTTTTGGGACTGCGGCACTTTGTTGCTAGTTGCCAGTTGTTTCATAGTTTTTGTAATAGGTCTCCAAAGAGCTGTTATCAACAAAGTTTGACGTGATGACAGCCTTTGAGTGCTGTTAAAGTGGAACACAGAACCAAGGTGCATCCAATATGTGCATTTAAATCTTGTGTATGAAATTCACAAATATTTGTGAATGTATGAATGTATGGGTGCAGACACATTTATAGGCAAAGCTATTGAAATTCCATAAAATTGGCTGTGCCTTCAGCTATCGGAAGTAAAAACTATTCATTTATACATTTTTTGATATACCCATTTAAATAAAGACAATAGCTGACATCACACACATAGGCATAGTATTAAAATGTCTTCACTTTGAGCTTTGCCGCTGTGCAAGCGAGACAAAATAAGAGAATCGCTCATAAACATAAACTCAGCAATGACATCGCATAATGAATAAAATGAAGAGAAACGAAGAACAACAACAAAGCAAACGCCAAACATTTATGCAAAAGCTTGTCGCTATAAATAGTCGCATAAATACATACGCCCAACTTGTTAATATTGCGTGTGATTAATAAACGACAAACTCTCACACTTGTAAGCTTTCATGCCAAAAAGTTACTCAAGCGTGACGCTGTTCTTGCTATGTTACGCTCATTTGCTTGGCTGATAGCAGCAACGTTTCATGTAGACTTTTGGACGAGCGTTTATTAACGTCCTCGATAGTATAGTGGTTAGTATCCCCGCCTGTCACGCGGGAGACCGGGGTTCAATTCCCCGTCGGGGAGAGACTGAAAGTGTTTTTTTTTTTATTTTATTTATTTTTAAAAATTACAAACAATTAATTGAACTGCTGCTATGCAATGAAGCTGCAGTATTTCATTGATATTTCAATCTTTTCAAACATTTAAAAATAGAAAGCTCTAGCAGTTGCCAATGTCAGTCAGCTTGGCCCCCACAGCTCATAACTCGCTGAAAAGCTAAGCCCACAAGGCCGAATAATGGCCACACCCACCCACACACATAACGACCCCCCCGAAAAATTCGAGTGAAAAGTGCGTTCCGATTCATTTAAGCCCGAAAAAAGTTACGAAAAAATAGAAATGTAAAAAATATACACACACACACACACACTCAAAGCATAGCCCAAACAAAATCTGCGCAAAACCGCAAAACAATAGTCGGAATAGTTTTGAAAAAATCTATGCCACTGGCATTCAGCCCCGCCCACCGGTTAGAGAGGCGCCGGACCTGTGACCAGCGGACCACAAAAATCACGTTATTTCAATTTAAATGCCCCACAATCGCCGCTCCATCAATGGGACTTGACTCCCGGTGCGGTTCGGTCCGGTCTGGTTAGCTATTGCCGTGCGTGTGCGTGTGCGTTTTGTGGCATTCTTGAAATGCTGGAGCTTACAGGGCGGAACTTTCGATCGACGCCCACGTGCAAAAATGTGAAAATAATCCCAAAGCCAGAGTGCGTAATATCGCCAATTTATCACCAGGCGTTAGGCTTTTCACACACAAACACAGAGTAGATGAAAGTGAGTGTGGGCAGCGGGAAGCTGTGGATGCAGCGGCTGCCGCTGCTGCTGCTCTTCTTTCACTCTCGTTTGGCTGCGTTTGCTGGGACGCCTCTTCAGTCTCCATTATCGGTTGTTGCGACCTAATGAAGAATTATGTTCATAATTTCCAAATTTATCGCTGCGACCCTCTGACAACATGTACTACGATCATAGAGATGATGTTGATGCTGCTGCTGATGATGATGATGAGGAGATGATGATGATGATGCTGATGATGCTGGCTGTCGGAGCGCTGTCTAACACTTAAGTGTGTCAAAATGTTGTCGCTCTGGCGATGCTGCCACACACACATTTTGCTGTGGCATGCAGGCAGATGCCCTCCTGCCCCTGCCCCTGCCCCTGCTCCTGCCCCATCTGTGGCCCCAGCTCCATACGCGTGTTAGTTACAGGGCGACACACTTCGAAATATGTGTATTATTTATATTTATGATGCCATTTCACTCCACTCCAGCTCCCAGCTCCACAGCTCCACAGCTCCAGCTTCTCGGCAGCTCATCCTATTTCAGCTTCAATCATCAACTTGGCTCGACTCTCTGTATTCGGTTCACAGTTCAAAAAGTCATTTCAAGTTTCGTGTTTCAACAAATTTCAAGTGAAAGTTTTACGCATTTCTTCATCATGTTCTTCTGCTTCTTCTTCTTGCACCTCTTGTTGAGTGTGTGTGCTATTAATTTTCACTTAGTCCAAGTTCTCGTTGCGTATTCAATTTCATTGTCAATCCTTTAAATCGTAACAGCTGACAAAACATTTTCCATTTTCCTCTTTTTTTCTGTATTTAATTTGAATTATTTTTGGCTATTTTCATTTAGTCTCTGACTCTCTCTCTCTCTCTCTCTCTCTTTCTGGCTCTGTTTTTAAGTGCAGCGTTGATATTTATGGGACAGCATATTAAATTTATATGTTTTGCTCTTCATTACAGATTATAGACAGACCGAATTGTGTGTGGATTAGTCGTCGAGTGGATACACATGTTGCTGAGCATCAAGAATTTTATGGGTGAGTGTTCAGAAGTTGACTTTGTTTTGGCTAGGGCTTTATTTCGAGCATAATTTAATGGGAATTTAATGCTGAATGTCTGTGAGACATTTGCAGAAGTATATAAAATAGGGAAATAAATGTGGTCAATGAATACAAATACAATTATAAAGAATATATATATATATATATATATATAATAGTTATAGTTGGGAAAGTAAAAGTATATAAGAAAATGATTTTTATACTTAAAAAATTATATATTTGTATATGTATATTTTTTATTATGTTTTTAAATATTATATTCAGTTCATCAAAAACACGAACTTGGAAACTGCAGTCTAAAAAAAAAAAAAAAAATAAAATAACAAATAAAAAAAAAATTAAAAATAACAAATAAAATAAATAAAAAATAAAATAAAAAAGTATAAATATATAATAGTAATATTAAAAAATAATAATAATAAAAATAATAGTAAAAAATGAATAAATAAATTACTAATACATATATTGCATTTTATTAAGTTTTTAAATATTGTTTTCCATTCATTAAAAACTTAAACTTGACTGCAGTCTAAAAAAAAAAAATAAAATAAAATTATAAATAAAAAATAAATACACAAAAATATAATAAGAAAGTTATAAATAAGTTATAATAAGTTATAAAGTTATATATATTATAAATAAAATAAAAATGATAAAATAATAATAATAATAAAAAAATATTAATAATACAAAAAATGAATAAATAAATTACTAATAAACCCACTTGACTTTCATGAATGAGTATACAAACTTTGCCTGCAATTAAAGTTGCTTCAAGTTCTTTGGCCAGTCAAAACTTTATCAAGCATTAAAGTCGTTTGCAATTTTGCAAATTGAATAAACTCTCTAAGCTGTCAAGTCAAGGCAAAGGCGACGGCAGGGCAATTAACTTATAACGCATTTCAATCATAATTCCACCTGAAGCCAGCATGACTAATCTCTAATTATGGTCGCACATTAGCAACATTTCAAGGTCAAACAACAAAAACAGGTTTCAGCGAAATGCAAAATTAGCGCAAAGTACAAACATTTTAATATACAAGACTTGCTTTTGTTTCTATATATGTGCATGTACATATATAAATATGTATCAGTGTCTTTCTCTGTCTCTGTATTTGCATATTTTTTTGTTGTTGCTAAGCTTAGCTCAGACATTTAAATTTGGATGCAAAAACGATTTGCATAATGCGCAAATGTTGCGCTCGATTGAGCATAATTTCGTGGCACAGCTGAAAGATATTACGAAATTGAGTTGAAATAACCGTTGTCTTGCTTTCATTTTTTTTTTTCTTTCTTGGGCCAACGGAAATGCATGCAACATGTTTGCCAGCGCAGATACTTTGGCTGCAATCCGTGAGATACTTTTTCATTTATTTCATTTGGTCTTTGTTGTTTCTGTTTTTTTGGCAGTCAAGGATCCCGATCCAGCGCTCAAACATCCTGTGCAAAATTTGACGCCTGCCTTTTATTTCCTCATGTTTTCTTTTTTTGCACTCTCTCTCTCTTTTTCTTTCCCTTCCATTTTGTGGCATGCCTTGTGGGCGGCTGCCACGCCTGCCGCCGCTGTGCGTTTGTCGCCGCCTGTTTGTTATTTACCGACAACTTTATGGCCACATGTCGACGTCCTCGTCGTCGAAAGCGATAAAAAATTGTCATCATAAACAACAGAGCACGAGAGAGAGAAAAAAAAAAACACAAAAAACAACAAAATTTTTGTTGCTTAAATTTCTGCCTCGTTTTGCTGTTGGCATTTTCTTTATTTTCTTTGGCCTTTTTTTTCTGCAGTTGTTTTTCCCCGACGAGCATGTGTGAAAAATAAGCAGCCGCTTGAGTGGTGCCCCCCCCCCCCCCCCCCCCCCCCCCCCCCCCCCCTCTCCACGCCACCCGCCATGTGGGTAATGCTGGGGGCGTGGCTGGGCTCGAAAAGCGCCGCGGCGTCTATTTAATGAAGTGCCATCCCAGCCAATTCCCAAAGCCCAGCCCTGGCCGGGTCTGGCCTAAGGCCTTAACTCAGCTTGTTGTTGTTGTTGTTGGGATGACAGTGTGAATTTTCACATGCGACTTTTAGCTGCAGTCGCCGCAACTGCACAAAGAGCTGCCATTGAGTTGTTTCTCTTGGTATTTGCCCAAAGGTGCTATGTGTGTGTGTGTGTGTGTGGGCGGGCAGCCAAAATGAGGTTGGCAATTGAATAAATTATATGTGAGGAAACTACGAAACTATAAACTGGGCAACTTGATTGGATGCAGCTCATAAATGGGTTTAATAATTGTAGCCTAACTAAATAAAGCTGGAAATTTATTTGACGGAAAAACCAATTTTAGTTCCAACTCCACTCGCTTTGCAATGGATGAAGTCAATGGAATTCTGTAATAAATACTATATACTAATTATTAGTATTCAACTGAAAACTGGAGATTTTCATGTGATTTAATTAACATAATATTCATATTTTTTCTGTGCTTTTTATTTGCAAGATATTCATAGTATTTTTTTTTTCGTCTTACAGTACTTTGCGATGAATAACAATTAAACAATTTTTAAGTTTGCTGAAGCTAAAAATAAATGTTGATATTAATATAGCTTTAATCATTTTTTATTTGTATTTAATATGTACTGAACTTTTTATTTTAATATTTTTTTATACTTTTAAAACGATTTTGTTGAGTTATTGATTTTTATTAATTTTGTTTACTAAAGATTTTGTTTGTTTATTATTATTTTTTATTTATTTTTTATTATTTATTTTATTATTTTATTATTATTTTTTTTTATTTTTAATATTTCGATTTATTTGTATTTCTTCTTGTTTTTGTTATATATATTTATTTTATTTTTTATTATACAAAATTGAAATCAATTATTCAATAAGAAATTTCGTAAAATTTGTTACATTCAGCTGAGATGATTTTCATCTCATTTATCATATATCAATTAAATATAGAGAGAAATTATAATGATTTTTATTTTTGATTTCATTTTAATCTATGAATTTATTTAAATGATATTCAAGTTGCTTTTTTTATATTTCAATCTAATTCTTGCGCATTTAGCAGAAGTTCTGGCAATAGAAATTCCCCAACTGTCAGCAGCATGGTTAACCTTTAGTATTTTTCCAATTGAAATCAATTCGATTCGCATCTGGCCACATTTGTCAGCTGTATCAATAACAATTTTAGATTTCGTATTTTGTTGTTTGTAATTCACCCACAGACATAGAAACACATTTATCCCAAGTCTCGACAGGCAATTTGTTTAGCACACAAATATTTATTTTAATAATATTTTTCTGTCTTTTTTTTTTTGTTTTGTATTTTTGTTGAAATTCCTCACATGTAATTGTCATTTTGTCAGACAAACAATGGGCTCAACTCTGGCGAGTTGTGGGGCCGCCCAGCAGCGGCAGCGGCAAGTGCTAAGCTCTCCATTGTTTGCCCACGACATGGAGCAGGAATGGGGGTAGGGGGAGGGGCCTCGCTTGGGGCTGTACAGCACAGCAAATGCGCAACGGCCGCATAAATAACAAGAAATTAGCAGGCAAATATCTCAAGTCGCAGTCATAGGCGAAAAAAACAAAAAAAACTTGAGACTTGAGAATAAATCTGGAAAACTTGTTTCTCTTTGTGTCTCTCTTTTTTTTTGAGTTTGCAGCGAAACACCTGCGTTTGCTGTTATATTTTGGTTAAAGTACTAAATCACCTGCTTGGTAAAAGTTTATTTTTATCTAATTTGAATTTATGCGCCTAGATCTTTGGCGCTAGATCAGAGCAACAGAAACAGATACAGAAACAGAAACAGAGACAGCAACAGAAACAGAAACTGGTTTCGGTTGGCCCCGCTCGTGATTTATGCCCCACGATCAGAACTCGCTGCCCGATTGTCACAGTAGATATGGCAGCAATGCGCTGCGGCTTATTGAAAATGATAAATATCAGCTATGTAGATGGGCCCAGCCACATGATGTGGATGTGAGTTCTATGCAAATTGCGTCCATTGTGCCGACCCAGTGTGCGACCCCCAAAAGTGCGGCTCATTAGCTCAAAAGGTTAGTCGCGCTTGCATTGTGGACTATATACGCAACAAATATGAATATTGTTAGCTTGATAGATTTAACGACTAATTTGAGTGGATTTCCAGGGGCTTACACGGGTGTTGAGTGCGGAAGGTGATTGAGCAAAGGTTAAAGCGGATAGTGGGGATTTCAAGTGTGGCTTACGAACGGTTTGAAAAGGCCTTAAATTTCCATAAGAAAGGCTTGAGAAGTTATCAAAGAGAGATAGGAAGAGAGAGAGAGAGAGAGTGAGATGAGAGTTAATATGGAAAAATTTAGGCAACTAGCTGAGGTCTTTCGAGGGGCTTACAATGAAGGCACAATTCAAGTTTTGGAATTGGAATTATACTGGAATTATACTCTTAATATTATGCTTATGGAATATTAATTTTAATTAAATTTTATTTCATTTTATTGAAAATATTATGTCCTAATCAAAATAATAAAATAAATAAATATATAAATACAAAAATTAAGTAATAAATAAAAAAAAAAAAAAAATAAATAAAAATAAAGTAAAATAAAAAATAAAATATAAATAGATATAAAGTAATAAAATAAATAACTTTATAAATAAAAAAATTAAATAATAAATAAAAAAAAAATAAAAAAAAATTATATTATAATTATTTAATATATATAAATTAAAATATATGATAAAAAATAAAATAAGCAAATGAAAAATAAAATGAAAGAAATAAATAAAAAAATAAATAAATAAACTTTAAAAAATTAAATAAATAAAAATAAATAAATAAAAAACACTAAATACAAATATAAAATTAATTGAAAATATTAAATTAATATTCTATTTTTATTCGGTTTTTAAGAGCTGTGTGCTCATATTTCTGTAATAATAAAAGAGGCCTAGCTATATAGTATTCGATAAGTTCAGCTAGTAATAAATCGCCTCTATAGGATCCACGTACTGACTGAAAATAAATAAAACAACCACTGAGTTTCCCAAGGTTGACTTCATTCTCCTTTCCAATAACTTCTCCCCCACGCATTAGCAATATTACGATTCTTGATATATCAGAGCGTTTCTCTGGCCCCAAATAGAACTTCAATGCATTCTGATGCCGTATACAAACATAATAAAGAAGCGATTGCAGTTGCTTTTTGTTTCCAATGAACAAAGGTTTGCTTTGGCTGCCCTTTTCAACAATGTTTCATAAATACTTCAGGCACGCACACGCTGCTGAGCGAGAAGCGAGACTCGCATTCAGTCAAGCAATTCATTGATTTTGCGGAATCTCTGCTACAACAGCAACAGCAACTCATAAAACTACAACATACAACATAATAATCAACAGTGAGTGAAGTAATTGGAGCTCCAGCCGCGCTCAGTTCACAGAGCCCAATGGGCGAGGGGCAGCGGTGCGGGGCAGGTCATGCGGGGCACATATAAATCTCGAATGAAAAAGAAATTCATCTTCATAAAAAACAAAAACCGGCAGCGGCTGTCGATGCAGCCCAAAGCCCAGCCGTAGCCAGCTGTGAGAGATAGTTTACTTGCGATAATCACACCAATTCAAAGTCCCCCCGCAGCCCCCTCTCAGCTGCGCGCCCATGCCTCGCCATGAAACGTCATAAACACTTGAAAAACTGCTCAAATTTTTGATGTACCACTTACAAGTGGAGCGTCGGCTGACTGGCTGCGATTCGTGTGAGACGAGGGGGCACTCGCAGATACCCTGTAAGAGCTGTGTGTGCCGGCAGCAGCCACAGACGTTTGATCGATAGTAGTTCGATCTACAAGAGTTCGATTTGCATGTTTAGTAGCTCGTAAATCTTCACAGAGGCACAAATAGTTTAGTTTAGTTTAATTTTATGGCCTAGGGTATTTAATGTGTTTGTACCAATTTTTATTTGCTGCTCCGCCTCTTCTACTCTGATTTTATTGGCAATGCGCTGGGTTTTCTTGGCGGCTTCTTTTGGCCAGGCGATCTTGCCTCCACACTCGAAAATTACATTTAATGTGTTGTTGCAGTGATTTTGGTCTCGTTTTTATCCATTTATTTTAGTTTATTTTATTTTTCCTTCTCTGTTTCGTTGTTGTTGTTGTTGTTTCTCTGTCTGGAGAGGCGTGAACCTGTTGAAATACGCAGCCAGCATCCGTTCTAGCCACGGCCAGTGTCTGTTTTGGGCCGTGGGCTATGTGGGCTCTGTGCACGTTGGCCAACGCATTTTGTTTTGGTTTCTCTTTTCTTTTGGGCCAACTTCAATGGTGGCAACAACAACAACATAATTATGTGTGCTATTGCGCTTAGAACCTGTCGATTTAGTTGTCTTTGATTACATATTCCATCTTATTTGCCTGACAGCTTGTCCGACCTTAATCACATTTGAAAGTTATGCGCAATAGAGTTTTTGCTTGATTTTGGGTGTTCGGATTTCTGAGATTTCTGGGATTTCTTAATTGCCAGACCTTGGTTTGGGGCTTTCTTTATTTTCACCTGGCCGCGCGCACTTGGTGCTCTTGGCTAATTGCCATATTAACCTATGGCCCCCATGCTGATGACGATGTCGATGAAAATGATAATGATAATGTTAATGATAATGTTAATGAAGCTGGTCTGCGTGCTCTTGTGCTGATTTGCAATGATTGAATGAACTCTGCTCGACATTCTGGCCAAGTGAAAGTAATTAGTTGGCATTGCCTTCGGGTGAAAGCTGAACCTTTAATTGTTTTCTGTATGCCCCATGTCTGGCTGCCCCATAATCAATCAACGCTCCAGCCAGCATTCGCATGCGTGCGATGCCCCTGCGGTTTTACTCTACTCTCTTTTCATTATTTTCGTTTTGTCTTTTTTTGTTTTTGGTTGGGTGTGTCTGGGGTGGTGTCATGGACTGTGGTTGAGCTGGAGTTCGAGTTGTGCTTTGAGGCAGCGAAAGTGATGTTTGATCGCATAACTGATTAGCTCATACAGAAGCCATGTGAAATAGCTGGAGCTGAGCTTCAGAGAAATATAATAATATATTTTTATATAATTTATTTTTTAAAAGTTCCACATTCAACAGCCTCTAGAAATTTATTTCCCGCAAAACTCTAATAAATTCTTTTTCATTTCCAAATTTGCCTCTCCTAAATATTGATGCTGTCGCAGGAATTTATAAACTTGTTTTACTACGAACTCAAAATCAACTTTACGATCCAAACTTGAGATAAACTCGTGATTAATTTCAACGATCGATTCTTGATTAAAACGCAATTTATTTGCTTAATGGCCCTGTCGAGTGGTTCTTTATGGCTGACTTTGAGCTGTAAATTGGGATTTATAAATCAATCGGTATATATTGTTAGGCTGGCCAATTGTTTCACACGCAAAAATATGTTAATCTGCTCAAGCTTTAGGCCCAATTGACTCTAATTGCTTAAGTTGCTTTGGTTTTTTTGGGGCTGACCACCCAGTTGGCTTTCTTTTCCTCTCACGCTCTCGTGTTGCTGCATCAGATAACGATCCCTGGCCGATTGCAACCCCCAGCACAGCATTCCGATGCGTTTCACGTTAAACTGTGCCAGTTCAATCAGGCACAGGATGGCCTCAACATGATCAACGATCAAAGAGATAGAGAAAGGGAGAGAGAGAAAGAGAGAGAGAGATGTGCCTCGTATGAGCATATAAACATTGCAACCGATCTGGATCAGCAGCTCGATCGTAGCAGGAGTGACTGAGTTGGGGGCAAGCTGCATTCAAGCAGCGCTGATTGTCATAATTAAGGATGTTGTATGTTGTTGCTGGCATGCCAGACGCGATCCACTCGAGGCACTTGTAAAACCAACAGAGATAACCGTAAGAACAAGTTTTCTCAAACTGCCAAAGAGCCGAAGACAAAGCTTCCGGTTGCCGGCTGGCGGCTATGACTGTGGCTGTGGCTGCGGCTGTGGTTTTATGCCTCGGCTCTTTCCAAGATCAGCCGCCACATCTCATAATTGCAGTTGAGCAAAAATTATATAGCTCTGATCTTCGCAGATCTCTCACACAGCACACATAACGCATGTGTCATCCTCTCGACAGGGCGCAGAGAGCGACACCGACTCGGATTATGTGTCTGTGTTGGTGTCTGTGTAAATATGCCAGCGGTGCAGAGCTTCACTCAGCTGCGATCCACCGCAATTACTGCAACTGAGTGAGTGCATATATATATATATATATATATATGTGTGTGTGTGTGTGGCTTAGGCAATCTGTGGCCAGCCGCTTGCCGGCCTGCACTCGAGACAAATGTATATCATTCATCAAATTAAAAGTTCAACAGCGTTGCAGTTGCCAGTTGCCTGCCAGTTGCCGTGAGGCAACAGCCAAGCGCGAGGGCAGTTCTAGAGTTTAAGCAAGGATTTCCTTGAGCAAATATAAATTTGTAAAATCAGATACATTTTGTACAATTTTTTTAAGAGTGTTTAAAGGTTTTGGCGGAAAAGAGAGAAATAATTTAGTACAATATATGCAAGATTTTATATTAAATAAAAATACAATAAAAATATTTTTAATATAGTAATTTAACACGTTATCTTAAGTTAAGAGTATCTTAAGTAAACGAAATTTATTATTGATTTATTATTATTTATTTTCTATGTATCAGTATATATTTTTTATTATATTTAGATATATAATAAGGTATTATAATAATTATAGTATTTATTAGATTTATTATTAGAATTTTTAAATTAAATGTATTATTATTTTATATAAAATATTAATTTATTTATATTTGACAGTTTTATGTATTAAGTCAAATAATTAATTTAAAAGAGCAGTGTAGAAAATAATTTACTATAATAATATATATAAATAATAATATAATTTAATATACTTACCTTATAATAATTTATATTAAATATGAATTATTATTCTTTAAACATAAATACCATAAACATTTTTTATTTTTATATAAATTAATTTATTAATTTTTCTTTTTATTTATAAATATCAATTTTAACACTTAAAATCAATATTTATTAATAATATATATTTTTAATGCAGCTTAAATTTATTATTATATTATTATCATATATTATTATTATTATATTAACTTAAGCTTGGCCAGCTGATATTCAACTTGACTCCTTAAAACTCTTCTGGCCACCCTCGCTTGTGTCAGCACAGCAAAACGACCGCAAGTCCAAGTAACTGACAGAGCAACTGTTGCTGTTGCTGTTGTTGTTGCTGTTGCATTTGACGTCGCCGTTGCTCTGGCATTGCTCTATTTTACAGCCGGTCTTTGTTTGGCAAGAGCAGAGGGAGGGTTAGTGGGAGCTGAGCACTCTTTGGCTGCCAATCATTGCCCTCGCTGGCCCGACGACGCGTCTCTTGCTCATCTTTCGACTCCATTCACTCAAACATCAGACGAAAAGGCAACTCGCTCTAATTCTGCATCGGCCCCAACTCCCATTATTCCCCACTGTGGGCCACTTGTTGGCATTGCCGGCTAAGGAGCCCAGCTGCAGACCCCAGGCCAACGCTTATTAAGAGGGCTTTTCAACTTGAATGGCTTCCTGAGCCACTTTAATACAATCTATATGGACACAAGCATATATGAGCGCACACAACTATATGTTTGAGTGTATGTGTGTGTGTGTGTATGCATGTGAAAGGCTGCAGGTCGAGCTGTTTGCCCTTTGGCTCCGCTCTCTTAGATCTGTCTTGGCTGTATTTTAAAATAGCATTTATGAGCTTAGACGGCTTAAGACATTTTATTGGTTATTAGTTTGTTGCCAGAATTTATGTGGCACCAAAAGTTTGCCGTTTTACCCGCCCCGCCGCATGGCTTGAGAAATCAGAGCATCTAATGAGCTTAGCACGTGTTGGTCATCCATTTCAGTTGCTGCAGCTTGTTGGATCCTGCTTAGCTATCCACTCGATGTTCGTTCGTTCGTTTCTTGTTGTTGTTGTTTTTATTGTGCTGAGACTTAAATCTTTAATTGCTTTTCAAGTTGTGCGTGTGTGTGTGTGCAAGCATTTTAGTGTTGGTTTTAGTATTTATAATGGCAATTTGAAATTGCGGCCAAGACAGCAAGTCCAAAATGCCTTTAGAGAAAAATACTCCAATTAAATTTGAGTCAGCTTAAATTTTAACTACTAATTTTAAAAATAATTCTGACATATTATATAGTATAAGTATATATTTAACTTATGTCTAATTAAATTAAAAGAATTGTTTTTTAAATATGTAATTAAATAAAAAATTATAAGTTTATTTTTGAAATAGAAAATATGAAAAAAATAATTGTTTATTCTATTTAAAATACATAAATTTTTTTAATATACATATTTTTGAAATATTTGTATTTATTAACTTAAATATATAAAATTAATTAAAACTTGTAAAATTTTTAATATATAAAAATATTTTATTGAAGTTAAAGGAAGAGAATTGAAAATTAATTTATATTTTTAATATATCAACATTTTGAAAAATATTAAAATTTAGTAATATTTTATTTAAAGATAAATTATTCTTAAAATATTTTTATTGTTTTTTTTTATTCAATATTTTTTTTTAAATTTAAAAATAATATTTAAATCTGATTTATTATATTATTTTTAAATATTTTAAAAAAATATTTAATCACATATATATTTTTTAAAATATTTAATTAAATATATTTTTTAAAACTATTTTTGTATATACAAATATTTTGAAAAATATTGTTTGTTATAATAAATGTTGCTTAATGTGTCTTTTGTTTTTATAAAATTTCTACTTTTACTGCATTTTCGGCAACGCCCAATTAACAAAAAAGAACTTTTGCATAACATTGCTTGCTTTAGATTTCCACATTTCTCAACAAAAAAAAAAAAGCTAGCAAAACTTTTGCGTACCTCAAAACAATTTCCATTAGCAAATGCAACCGCAATGTGCCACAAAAAGCTGCTGAAAAGTTCTCTTCGCTTTTTATTGGGTACGTTTTGCTGGTTATATGCAGCCTTGCTCGCTCGTTCGCTCGTGCGCCCGCTCGCTCTACTAATTTCTCGTCTAATAATTTGCACTTAACTGTTGGCCGAACTTTGTGCTCAGGTTACTCAGTTACTTTCATAGAAAATTCCCTTTCATAAGCAAATTTTTCGATTCGAGCTGCGCAAAGCGGACGACGAAATCCACTCAAATGGGGGGAAATTGAGATATAGTTGGTTGGCAGGGGGCGTGTCGGGCTTAAATTACGTGCAGTGCACAATAGTTCAATAACGGATACGCCAGCAAAAGAAAAACGAGCAAAAAATGTAGAAAAATAAAAAGCCACAGACAGGCATCCAGTAGATACGCGCCGGCATGTTGAAATATTGCAGAAATACTGAGATACATTCAGAGCTCGAGCTTGTGGAGAAAACCAAGTTAAGGCCAGCAAAAAAGACAACAACAACAACAGCAACAACAGCAACAATAACAATAGCTAGACTTTTTATTTACATTGTATATAGCACACACGTCGACGGCTAACTACAACAAATACTGGAGCACAGGAAAAGCACACACTGAAAATATTTCCCGTAGCGCTTACGGCTTTTTTGGCCTGACACTCGACATAAGTTATTATTTGCCCTGGCAATAAGCAGTTGTTGTTGAGGGGCGGGGACGGTTGGTGGGGGGCGTGCCAGTTCCTGCCACACAGTGTCCAGGATGTACAGCTCCAGTTTGCTAGTCAATTGTGCTGTGGCCCCTCGCTAACTTGTTGTTGCTGCTGCTGTTGTTGTTGCTGTTGTTGTTGTCTTTTGGCTGTCTTGACTCTGGCGTATCTGTCGCTGAGTCTCTCTGTTTCTGTCGCCCGCCTTTCAATACAACTTTCATGGGCCACCGCTTGCTGAATCGGGGAGGGCAGTTTGAAAAATTTGGCAGGTGTATTCAGAAAAAAATATTGAATGAAGGTAGATTTGTTGGTAAAATATTTGTTTTTTCTAGTTTTAATATTTATATTAAATATTTAAAAAAAATGCTTGTAATCTATAGACCAAACCATAAAAAAAATATAAAAATTAAAATTCAAATTAATGATAATGGCAATAAAAATAAACATAATAATAATATAACATAATAATCATAATAATAAATAAATGATATTATTAATACTATTAATAGTAATAAAAAAAATATTAATTATAAAAATGAAAATAATAAAAAATTATAAAAAATGATTTTATTAATAAATAAATAATATTAATAATAAATAAATGATATTATTAATAAATAAATACTATTAATAGTAATAAAAAAATATTAATTATAAAAATAAAAATAATAAAAAATTACTAAATATAATTAAAAGGAAAAATATAATAATTTTTTAACATTATTTTATATATTAATAAAACAAAAACAATATTAATAAAATAAAAGAGAATCTGTTCTCAATTGATTCTTTTTATTTCCATTTAATTATTTAAAAGATTTTATATTATATCTACTTTTTTTTTTATTTTAAATTAAATTGTTTATAGTTTAATCTAGAGTTTTAACTAGTTATCTTTTCATTCATTTATTTTTATATATTCTATAAATTTTATTTTGAATTTTCCTTCGCTTATCTTATCAATTCTCAACTGCCCCTTGCTGTTCTACCTCTCACAATCTTTGGGGCAACTCTCGCTGACATTGTTTTTAGCTATTTGCTGCTGGCTTTTGTTTGGCACTCCTCGGCTGGTAAATAATGGTTAGTTTTTGATTTCAAACAATAATTCAATGGCATCGCAGCGGCGCAAAGCAGAGCCAAGTACTGCCCCAACTGGGATAGAAAAGTATCTGTGGTCGCATCCAATCCGATGGCGGGGCTGGCAGTCAATTTGGTGGCGCTTTGCTGACCATTTTTGGGTGGCCCCGCAGTTCGAAGCGTTGCGACGCCTCCTCGAGATACTTGGGCAAAGCCGCACGCGTTCCTCTTCTCACTGTTGTTGCTGTTGTTGTTGTTGTTGCTGGCAAAGTTGGCCATAAAAAGTAAGACAAGTTCCAGAGCGACGCGTTGCCAGGCTGTCGCCCCGTCTCTGGCCTGGCCTGGGCCTGTCAGCTGAAGCTGTTAGATACAATTACAGTTAGCTGCTACAGACGAGACATACTGTAGATACAGCTACAGCTACGTAGTGTCGAGTGAGCTTGGCGGCACTTCTCTCTGTGGCTTTTGATGTTTCGAGCTGTGCCCCTCCGGCTTTCTAGCAAAACTCATGTGCGGTCCTCCATCTGCAGTTTCTCTATGCCCCCCCTCTCTCTCACTCTCTCTGTCTGTGTTTATTTCATCTGATATGAGCTGTCTGTAAGACGAGACAGAGACAGAAGCAGAGTCAGAGTCAGTCGCAGCCAGATTTTATTGTTTCGAATGTAAGATTTGTGCTTTGATTCGCTTATCGTGCCTAGCCTGCATCTGTATCTCTTCATCTGCATGCGCCGATACGTTGAGTCAATCTCTGCCTGCCGGCCAGCCTTGCTGGCATCGCACAATTTGCTACAAATATGAAATACCTGAGCTGTGTGAATCATCAGATACGTTTCGCTTTGGCTAACTGCGACAAGTGTTTGTGGTCTGTGGAAAATTGCATAATTGGCATGTGCGCCGTGGTCAGCCCATATATAATCGCCCCAATGATTCATCATCATCAACATTGCCTTAGAGTTCTCAACTCTCTGATCTGACCTCAGAGATAGGCAAAGTGTGTGGCCAAAGTTGAAGGCAGTTCAAAGCACAGGCTGAACTATCGTTTGCATCGCAAAGTAAATGTTTGCTTTGAGATGGGGAATATTTAAATGGTTTCAGCAGGTGCGGAGTATTACCTAGTCGGGCAGTTGCGACTCTCACTTGCTGGCTTTTATAAATATGGTTGAAATTAATAACAAATATTATAGAGTGCCAATTGAAAGCCTTTCAAATCCGATTGCAGCTATTTAGTGCGCCTTTCTATGCGATTCTCACAAATTTAACTTTCAGCTCAATGCGAATTTGCTCGGTAATACTATTTAAACAAAAGTTAATTAGTTTTCTCTTATATATTATATTATATTAATTTATAATTCTCTCCTCTTCTTCTTACAGCAATGCCTGCTTACACGCGACAGCTTGCTCCCACAAACTAATGCCAATTCATTCATTTAATTGTGCATTTTTTGGTAAGTCTTCATTAAAGAGTTTTCAGTTTTGTGTTTGGCTTATGGAATCATTGGAATTTTCTCACGCCACAAATTGCAATTGCCCAGAATGCAAATACATACTTAAAAACCAGACAGAAACGCAAACATGAACGAAAATCAAAAAGATCTGAGCCAAAGCCAACGGGCTGACGGCGAAATTAACTTTATTCAATCAACGTTTCCAGTGAAACTGAAATAATATTTATGTCATTTTGCTTGTTGACACAAGCCGAAAACGCATGTGCCTCGATTTTGATTTAAAGCCTCGATATTTACATGAGAGCTGAAATGGAATCGCTGTTAATCGCCTTAAGGACTGGCAAATATTGTCAAAGGCAACAGTTCTTAACTTGCGCCTGAACCAAATCAATTGATTTCTTATTTATAAAGTGAATGCGAATGCCACACGTTTCTCATATATGTATATAAGTGAGAGAGGGAGAGAGAGAGTGGGTCTGGTATATCTAGCTGTAAGAGTTTTCGGGTAGCCAAAGGCAGCACCTTCTAAGCTCTAGGCAAACAAGACCGAGCAAGCCGAGGCAGGAAAATGCCACGATGGGAGAAGTAAACAAACAAGACCATAAATAAATTATTTACATTGGCCCGAACGTCTTTGCGGGAGCAAGGTTTCTACTAGGTAGTTTGTGGACGGGGGTGGGTGGAAATATTCTTTATTTTTTTGCAAAATCAACAAAACTGAAATGACAAAAAGGCAGTCGGCCGGCAAAAGCTGACAATGCCATAAGACGCCGCCGACTTGGGACGTGGCGCATTATCAAGGCAAACAGAGGCATAATGGACGCGCATAATGGAGCAGGACAACAACAGCAACAGCAACAGCAGCAACAACAAAAAACTCAGACTCAAATTGAACAACTAATAGTGGCAGAAAAAAAAAGTCAGCAAAGGGCGAGCGATGTGTGTGGTCCGCTAGCGAAATTAAATGAGCCAAGGAAATGGACTTGAGCCTCGAATAGCTCGCACTGAGGGAATAGTTAGTGCGCTCGCATAGGGCTGGCTCATTGTGTTGATAAATAAATAAATAGCCGCAACGATTTGACTTACGGGCTTATGGGGCTAAAAAAAAAAAAAGTACTAAAAAAAAATACTAGCGGAAAAACTACGTATAACCGCTATAAATACATCACAGTGGGCGTGGCGGGGCTTAAATGCTTAATGGGGCGGGCTTTAAGCCAACCCCAAGCTGAATATTAAAGCTAATGCAACTGCGATGATTTGCATTTGTGCGGCTTACAGTAGAATAAATTGATAAAGGAAATGCACAATTTGCGCAGCCATCCGTAATGAACGGCCATCTAAACGATATAAATATTGTACTTTTTTTCGAATAGATAAAAATTGATATTAAATTAAAGTAAAACATTAAAAATAATGCGATTGTTGGTGATAAATTAGCTAAAAATGTAAATGCTAAAAAAGGGGGGAATTTGTTCCGTTTCTGCTTGAAAAAAAGCTAAATTTAATTTAAATTGTTTGTACGCAATAAATGTGTTTGCAAGGCTTGCTTTATATAGTACTGAGAAATCGAGCGAGAGAAATATCTCTACACAATTTGTTGATTTGATCCATATAATTCTGATTTATATACTTTTTTAATAATTTACTTTGCTCTCAACGGCTTGGCTATAGACATGTAATATCAAGAGGGGAAATATAAATATGAAATAATAAATAAATAACTCTTCTACATGGATTTGCCGTTCTGAAAATATAAATATATAAATATAAATATGAAATAATAAATAAATAAGTAAATAAATATATAAATATTTGAATATTCTTTCTAAGCCTCAAACTCTTCTGCATGGACTTTCCTTCCGTTCAGGAGTAAAGACCTCGACAAAGAATTATTGCAGAACCTCACCAATCTAGCTTATGAGCTCACATTTTATTTAAATGCCCAAAATGGAAATTAAATGAAATGCAAAATGAAACTAAAATCAAATGAAATTAAACTGAAATCAAATGAAATTAAATGCGAGTTAGCTGTCAGATCAGAGCAAGTCGGCTAATTCATTCGATCTTTGGAGAGCTAAGAGACTCACTTTTGTGTGAATCGATGCGTGAGCAGAGGAGGATGATTTCTAGTGTAGGCTTTGCTTAATTTTCTTTTGAAATTTTTTCTATATAAAATAAAAGGAAAAGAGCACCCAAGAGTAGTCAGTTACTTGCTAAAACTTAGTGAGCAACTGAAAAAGAAAAAGGGTTTGTTCAGCTGTCAAATTTAAAATTAAAAGAGCTAGCAATTAAAAAAAAAATAGTAGAATTTTGTTCACTAGCTAAGCAGTAATCCAAGACTTCTTAATAGCTTCCTAAGCAACATCGACTAATTTATTTATGCCGTATATTTCATTAATAACATATAAACTAATAGACAATCGACTATTTATAAGCATAAAAAATATATTCCCTTCACTTCAAAATCAATTATAAAATTTCAATAAACAACTACAAATTATAAGCTGATGTGCGAAATTGTTAGCAAATTAAATTAAAAATAGCAACAACAACAACAGCAACAAAATGATGTGTGCTGTCTGGGAAAAAAATATGATTAGTTTGAAATTTATAAAATTTATTTCAAGCGCTTCATTATCTCGATTTCAGTCGCCGAGTTCTTGCCCCGCAGGCAGCTCAATGCGCATCAGCACCCAATTAACCTTAAAAATGAATAATAAAACAAAAAAATACAAAAAAAAAAAACAAAAGGCATTTTTGTTATCAATGGCAGCTGATATTTCTTTTTTTTTTTTTTTAATATTATAATATATGTATATATTTGCATAAGATAATTACGCTAAACGTTATGCGCATTTATTTCCCATTGATTTTGCATTTTTTATGTGAAACGATTTAACAACAAAAAATTAATAGAAAAATGCATTTTAAGGTTTTCTTTGAATGCTGCTGGCGGTTTATTAAATATGCAAATCGTTGCGAGCTGAAAACTTAAATATGCAGCTTACAAAAGACCGAACTAGTTAGCCAGCAACATTTGATAAAAGCGAACAAAATTTTTGCATAATGCGTCAACAAGATATATGTATATGTAAATATATATAAAATATATACATAAATGTTTTGTTGTTTTTCTTGATTTTTTTCTTTCACCCTGTCAGCTAGATTATATGGCCATAATAAATGAGTTCGATCCGCTGCTGTGACCCTAATGAGCTGCAGTCGCTTAGGACAACTTAAAGCGCATCAAATCAAATTTGAATACGGCGAGCTGCAGCTGCAGCAGACGTTAACGAATTTCGATTTCCGATTATGTCATTAGCCACCCTGTGCTGCCCCCACAAAATTCGTATGCAAGTGACCCAGTTTATATTGAAATTACATTTTCTACATATACATATATCAATAACAAAACATGTTTTGCCTGCAATCGCATACATTTTGCCTCAATTATTATTTAATTGCACTTTCAATTTGGCAATCTGTGTGCCACAAACACACACACACACACGCACACACAGAGCTCACATTGTCAGTGTATTTTCTTGTTTGGGGAATTGCACAGAGCGTCGCAGCTTAAGCATATGTATTTGATTTGATATTCAATTTAGCTACGCAAAAGTCAAAACTCTGACGGATTAAGGTTACTCCTGCCACGTAGAAAGTGAATTGATATCTCAAGGCCAAGCGGACTTGGCTTGTGCATATTCGAGTACATTTGTTATATGGCTTAAATCATGCATAGAAATTGTGGATTTTGTTTACAGGAGCTTTATGGCTTTTACTAAATGTATAAATAATTGATTGGGGATTTTTTGTAAGGAAGTTTATGGCATTTATTATATATGTAAATATCCAATAAATTAGGATTCTCCTGAGGAAAAATTATATATATATTTTTTAAATATATACGTAATTAATTAGGATTTGGTCAAAGAAAAGTTTTGGCTTTCACTAAATATATTTTCAATGATTCAATTAAAATATATTTTTATGTTATATATATTTTATTATATGTATATACATATATATTTAAATTATTATTGATATTACGTTTTGGCTTTTACTAAATTTATTCTCAACGAATTAGGATTTTTTCTACGATTAAAATATATTTGTATATTATTTATATTTAATATATATATGTATATATAAATATTTAAAATATTATTGATTTAATATTAAGCAACATAGATAAACTAATATTAAATAACTTAGAGAGAATGCAGAAGGTGGAGAGAAAGGGCAGATGATGTGGATAAAAGGGCAGAAGAGAAAGACAAATGGTAGAAGAAGTCAAGAACCATTAAATATCGAACCATTAAACCATTAATTGACGAGCATAATTTATGGCAGAAGAGTAGAGAATATGCCATAAATAATAAATAAATAAATAATAAAACTTCAATGTAATTATATGCATACGCTCTTTCACACATAATAAAAGAGTATATTCGGTTAGCTTTTAAAATGTTGAGTAGCAAGAAATATAGAACAGAACCAAATAGTTTTCTATAATATAATATAATAATATGAATAATATAATATAATGAATAATATTCATTGCAATATCTATCAATTTCATTTTAATGAGCTAACAAAAGTCGATCCGCACTTACTTTTCCCATATTAATTAAAACTCTTATCTGAATAGTATTTAAAAAATACCAAACCTTATGCATGCTTGAGGCAATTTACTGCAGACATTATTTAGATAAGTTTTTGGACCTAGCTGCCACCAAGACAGACAGTGCGACGCTTCACATGGCCTTTTAGTTGAAAACAAATCAGTATAAATTACCTAAGACTCGAGCAATTTATGCACGCACTTTTGTGAACTTAAAAACGTTTTGTGTGCTCTTTTTCGATGCGTTGCGTCGCTGCGATGCCAGCGCACCCGCCCCCGCTCCCGCCCCGCTCTACTTTGGGGCCGCTGGGTGTGCGTATTCCCCAAGTTTGTTTACATTTTCGATGGTTGCTCGTAATTGCCGAGCGTAATTTATGCCAGTCTCGGTCGGGCCCAAAGTCAATGTCGAACGGGGGCCGAACCAAAAGCGAAACCAAGTGCAAACAGAGTCGAGACACGGACATGGAAAAGCGTTTATCTGAGCAAATGTATCTCAAGGCAGTAATTACAATTTATTGTTGGTAATTATGTAATTTCAGATGCGACAGATATACATAGTTGACAAACCAAGTGCGTGTCTAGGTCATTGGCTGTTCGTTGTTGTTGTTGTAGTTGTTGTTGTAGTTGGTGCATGCATCTAAGCTACTGTCATTTTCATGCGTGCGCATTTGAATGAGTCTGAAGAAAGAAGAAGCAGAATGCATTGTCAGGTTGAGCTGAGCAGCAGCTGCCACGTTTATTGACAGCTTGTTAGTAAGAGCAGCAGGAGACGGAGCAGGGAGAGCTAAGGCTAGCACATTGCATGCTGCATGCAAGCAGCTAACTATGATTGGTATTTGAGGTACTTCAATTCACTTTGCTTCATCTTCCACGCTGACTACGCTTTGTTTTGCCTGCACTCGGCTCGTTTGTTGGCCAACGGCGGGAATGCTGTCATTTCCGCTGCACGCTGTTCGTGCATTGTGACTTACTTTTGTGTCAACTTTGGCGCGTAATACACGCATTTCCGCTGGACGAGCCACCGAGATTGAGAGATTCACCCAACACTCGGAGAGCTCTCCAGAGCGCTTGACACCTGCTCATTAATTGTAGACCACTAAAGAAAGAACGACGTTTATTTTCAATTTAATTCTAGCCAAAATACATTAGTTATAGCCGTTGCCAGCAGCGCTCAAATTAAGTATTTCCGTTTGGTAAAAATTTAAAATTGTAATTTAATTTGCGCGCAAACAAAGAGAGCTGAAAACGCAGCCTCATCATCAACGGCATTAGTTTGCACATATTCAAATGAACTTCAATTTTTTTCTGTTTTGTTGCTCGTTGGCTGATTGAAAAAATATCATTAAAATAAAAACAAGCCAAGTGTTGGCGCAGCAGCGCACAAAAAGACAGGAAATACGTTTGGCTAACTGTGCAGACAGCGAATAGAAAAAAAGTAGAAAAAAAAAACAGAAATGAGAGAAGAAAACTGAAGCTGGAAATCATTGTTGGGTTACGCTGGCAGCCCGCTGGATCATTAACATACATTCGAAAACGCAAATTCCTATGCTGCGATGACTGTGTGCCTTCTGTGTGCCTCGATGTCGCTCCATCCTCCTTTTTGGGTGATAATGTGGTCTTGGCTGTTGGCTCTGCGGCTGCCACATGAAAATTTGTAAGTATGTTAGACTTGTCACTTGCACACTTTATGCCCATATTTGTCACATTTGCGCCATGTTCGCCTCGGACTCGCCATCGCGCTGGGGCTGGCTTGGGTTGGGCTCGGCTACGGTTACGGGTACGGGAATGGGTCTCTGGGTCTGGGTCCGGGCTCAGACATAGAATGGCCCACGGCACTGCGTCCGGCGCTGCTTCAGCATGGTGCCTAGTCCTTGCCCGTTGTCAGCAACGTTGTCGTGGTTGTTGCTCGTTAGTTGCGCATCTGATTTGCCCAACTACGACGGCAGCGACATGGAAATTCATTCGCTTCTCTTGCGAGTAGCCGGGTATATACTGTTTCAGGATTCAAGTGTGCTGTAGAGTTTCAATTGAGAGAAATTTAAGAGATGGAGAATATAATGGAAAATTTAAACAAATTTTAAAAATATTTAAAAAATAATCAAAAGTTTATTATTATGAAGTTCAAACAAAAAAGCTCCGCTGATTGAAATATATTCTAATATATTTAATATATTTATTTATATTAAAAAGCCTTGCTTAAAAATAAAAAAGAAAATACTTATTTTTATTTCATATTTATTATAAAAAATTGATAAAAGAAACTAAAAATTTGTATGTAATTCGGAATAAGAAACAGATCAAGTTATGTATATTTATTTATTTATTTATTTATATCAGTTTTATAAGCTAACTTAACAACTAAAACGCCAGCTACGCTGGCTATTAGGGTCTTCGGCTTGAATATTTATTTTATATTATTTGATATAAATGGATCACATTTATTAGATCACATAAAATAATAATGATGATGTCTCTCACTTTGTTGTCTCTCTCTCTCTCTCTCTCTCTCTCTCTGTCACACACACAATCTGGTCTCTATCTCTCACTCTTCTCTCTCTATTTCTGCGTCTCTCAGTCTGTCTCACTTCGTTCTTTAGCTCCTTCTCTATATTTTTGTCTATCTCTCTCCTGCTCTCTTCTGCTCTCTCCCTCTGTTCTCTATTTCTTTCACTCTCTCACCTGCTCTCTCTCCTCTCTCTCTCTCCTTCTCTCTCTCTCTCTCTCTGATATCATTTTTGCAGGGCATTTCATAGTCATATATAGCTGGAGCATTGGCCAGCCAACTTGTTTTATTGTTTTGCCTGCTGCTGTTGCGGTTGTTACTGCTGCTGCTGCTGCTGTTGCTGCTGTTGCCGTTGGCCATATTTGTATGAATAAATGCGTATTTAAGCACATACTTACAACACTTGCCATGTACATATGAAACAGACCCAGTCCCAGCGCCAGTCCCCAGCCCAGTTGGAGTTGCACAGGCTCTGCTCTGCTCTCCTCTGCTGCGCGACCCATGGCCGAGGCGAGGTGTTCCAGCTGTGGCTGTGCCAGTCAGAGTCGCAGTCGCAGTCTCTTGTCGCGGCCTCTCCAGGCGCGCGTTTTGCATTTCCCTTTGCGCTTTTCCCGATTTTCCCCACTTCTTCAGCTCTTGCGGTCTTTCGCGTTGTCACACATTTGCTTTATGCTACTTTTTAGCCAGCGAAATGCTCATTTTTAAATTTGCGGCATAATTGTTATTTTTTTATTTCATTTTCTTTTTTTTCTTTTTTTTTTGCAGCACATTAAAAATAGTTTATTAATTATGCTCACACAATTTGCATAGCAATTTTTTGTTGACTTTGCTTGGCGCTTAATTCAATTGCGAAATTGCGACTGGCATTGTTAATTGCACAAAAGATAATTATTCATGTTTGTCTAAGTGGAAATCAGGGCATAAATATGTTTTAATTAAAATTAATAAATTTCACCTGACACTCTAAGAAATATGTTAGCAACGGCATACACGAATATATATTATTTTGTAAAGTAATGTGAATATGAATATGAACTAGCGTACATATGCGGTCTATAAATATTTATTTTTGCTCTAGCTTTCTTGTGTAGCGCTTTCTCTTTTGGGAATAAATATATTGACTATTTCTCTGTATAGCAAATATCATTTATTTAATTTTTTAAATCATAAAATATATATATATATATATATATATATATATATA